>QUZG01000109.1:0-16367 GCA_003693545.1 Pseudonectria buxi
TGAGGGGCTAATTCAGAAGCTGACGGAGTCATGCGAGTACCGGCTGCGCGCTGTGATTCGCGCTCAGGGTTGGTATACTAAATATTAATCCTTATAACCAAGGCTTTCATTGTATATATATATCTTATGCTTAAGACTTCAATTGAATGCGTAATGGCAATGATAAGATGAGGGTTGAAAATAAGGGGAGGTGATATTACGTAAGGTGCGTCCAAACTTTTGTCGTAAAATTTTAATACGAAGTATGTATGTATGTAGGTACCTATGTATGATGGATCCCGCTCACTCAGCCACATACCTAAGTAATGAAATGGATGCCGCAGAAGTCACTGGCCGGCCGTGGCCATCAGATGATATCAAAATCACGGCTTTTCCGACTCGGTCCCAGTTCTTGTCCAGTTCTTGTCAAACGGTCGATTCGACTAATACTAGTAACGTAAATAAGCGACTGGTCCGCTCACCGCCATGGAAAAACAGTAAAATAAAGAAGCCGTTCCGTCATTCACTGGATAGTCCATCCTTGGGTCCCCTGAAAACGCCATACCAACAACACCATTCCATACAAATCATCCAGTCAATCAATCAGACTCCGAGTCGGAATCATCATCCACTGATGCCCCCATAGGCGGCTTCGGCCCCCCCGTGCCTCGGGCTTGGGGGACTGGGTTGCCCGACTGCCTCTGACCCGTCACGTTGACGAATGCCGGTCCCGCCGCCGACGCTGCGTTCATTGGCGGCGGCGGCGGTGGTGGAGGCGCCGCCGCCCCGTTGAAGCCTCCCGCGAACCCGCCATATCCAGCTCCGCCCATCACCGGTGCTGGCGGGATATAGGAGCCATGAAAGTCCATGGGCGCCGGCGAAATGTACTCGCTACGCTTGCGACGAGAGCCTCCATTGCGTCGACTGCTGCTGCTACGACTGCTGCTGCTGCTGCTGCTGCTGCTGCTTCCATAGTAGTAGTACGAGGAGGCGGCGCGGTCGTCGGCGGTGGTGACCCAGTACATCCGGCAATCCTCGTCTGGCGCCAAAGAAGAGATGGATGAGTAGGACGACTGGTCGTCTGGGTAGTCGCGTGTCTGCTTTTTGAGAGTCGAGGCGCCTCGAGGCGCCCCAGCGGCCCAGTACAGGAACCGCATCGACCTGGGTGGCCGCTTGGGCAATCTCTTGTAGCTCGTGGTCCATGTAGACGAGCTGGACCCACACTGCGAGTAGTCGTCCGGGACGTAGGCGGATCCCGAGGGCATGGGGACGTGAGCGTAAGCCATCGTGTCAAGCAGCTGCGTATCGTGGGAAATGAGTGGGTAAGTTGCTGCTAGTTTCAACGGGGTGAGATGGGGTAGCAGGCTTTTTAAAGTAGGCAGACGTCTATCACTATGCTGGTGCTTGTGATAGTGATGGTGATGGTGGTGGTGATGGTGATGGTGGTGTACTGGTTCTATGCAGGTATCGCCGCTCACGGCCGGAGGCCTATCGTTACTCTCCGTCGGATCAGCTACCAAGAGGCTAATTTGGTCGTTCTGGCAGGAAGAGACAGGAGTCCAAGACGAGGTGCATCGGGGCACTGGCCCAGTTATACTCTTTTTTCAGCTCCCTCTTCTCTTCCCTCCGTTCCCTCCTAACCCTCTTCTCGACCTTGCCCTGCCACACACTGCTGCATCCGTTTCTCACGCAAATTATGTAGGTAGCCAGAAGCTGGCTGCGGCTCGCATGGCGCGCCAAGTCTTGGCAACGGGCGCACACCTTGGGCGGGGGAGGATGCAACGGTGGAGCGCGCGGCAGCAGGCTATCATGAAGCTCTGGTTGCGAGCCGTTCAAGATTGGTTGGCCCGATGCTGTCCTGTGCAAGGATACGCCTTGCGCGCCTCGCTTTCGCCCGCATTCAGTGCAAGTGCATTTTTGGTACAGGCCGCATGGTTCGCCAGTCGGTGCATGTGCTACCAACACTACTCAATAGCTCAAGATGAGTGGATGGCAGATCGCGGAACTGATACAACGGCTGCAACCAACGAGTACCTCGGGAAGCGCCTCGGGATAGCGGCAGCGCACAACAGAGGACTTCTCGTTCCGGCGTCGCCCAGGTTGTCCACTCGAGTATTACAGAGGATCTTCAAGGCGCCAAGACAAAGTGCTAACGCCGCGTGGTTGAGTCGACAATTTACAGTCACACTGCCGTGCCTGCGCGGACAGGCGTCTGGCGAGCAAGACGGTGCGGGGAGGCGCTTAAGTCTCATTGGGTCAAGCCAGAGCGGGATGGTTGCACAAGTCGATGGGACGAAGATGAAGGAGTGAGTCGCAGAGCGCATTGGAGATCGGTCAGGGTTGTTGAAGGATCAAGTGCGAGAGGTAATTTGTGCGTGTCTATAGATAGAAACTGGGAGATGTGGATGTGCCTTCCATCTGCTTACTAGGTAGTTATGTAACAGCCAGATTGGCTGAATAGGTGATGAGAACGACATACGGCACGACAATGGGTTTGCAATAACGATGGACAACCGACTTACAAGCCTATTCAAGCCAATAATAACTCGGCAACGGACGGGTGGAGTGGTTGCACACTTTGATCAATTCCACACCAGAGGTCCAGGGTATGGACATAAAGTCCTGGATCGATGGAATAGGTTGTTATGGGAAGGCCCCCCGGCAGTAGTCGCACGGGGGATAATGAGGCGATGCTAGGCATGAGGAAGGCTAGGGGAGGAGACAGTCCATCATCTACAACTGTTGTTGTTCGACCCGTGCCTGTGATACTAGCATAGATACCTAGGTATTCTGCAGTGTAGGTCATAAGCATGGTGGGTGTGTATTATCAGCAACCGAAAACCATCTATTTCCCGGCCGCTGCCTCAGCACCCTACGCCTTGAAAACCCCGTTGCACAGAGAAGCATTAAGCTTAGTTCGCTACACGCCAAAACCTGCTGCAACAAGGTGCTCAGGTAGGCACAAACATGTGCTGTTTCAGCATGTCAATCGACGTGCACGACAGTGACAGTAGCCGGCTGTGCTTTGTTTCGACTCATCTCAACAGAGAAGTGAGGTAGGTTTCCGTATTCAAAGTGGAGATCGGTCAGGGCTGGGCCGGCTGGCCACTGGGTGTGGATGTGTGCCACCATGATGATGGCATGGCGCGTTCTAGTTTACATTTCGTGCCGGAGGAAACAAGGGAATAGCACGATTGTGCTGCCACGCACTGTACAGCAGCTCAGTCACAGCTCGGGAAGACGCTGAAACGAGGTGAGGTATTCATAGAGAATACTTACTGTAGACTGAGTGCGCGCAGACTGTCCGTATCTTCATTGTACTCAGCAAGTCGCACACTTTGGCCGGGTGGGGGCAGCAAGGTAGGAAACAATTGTGTGCTGCCAATTGAAGAAGAAATACAGTACGTACAAAGGATGTATCCGTACTCCGTAACTTCGTACGTACGAAAGATGAGAGCTGATAATCAGCTGAATAATTGCCTTGTTCATCCTGTCCATTTCATCCAAAGTGCCCTCCACCAATCACATAATGCAATACGATGATGCCGCGGAGCGGTTATTATCCAGGAGCCAGGAGAGAAGAGGAAAAACCCCCGAAACCCCAAACGACCAAGTGGACCGCACTTGCCGTTACTTCCTTGGTCGTATTACATTTGCACGTGCTAGTCCCCCAGCCTACCATAGCTTTCGCACCATACTCTACCTCAATAAAGACATTCAACTCCACTGGCGACACGAACTGGCACAGACTCAAACGCCCCGAGGCCAACCAATCGCCAGCGTCACCGGGCCGAGGCATCCCTACCCTGCCCCCACTCTGCGGCACCTGATCCGGTTAAGCCGTGGTGACATTGGCCCGCTTTGCCTGTCTCGTCTTTCGTCTTTTTCCCTGTCGGCTCCTTCCTACTGGTCGTGGATGGACTGGCCTGACTGGCTGTTGGCTGTTCTCTCCTTCTCTTCCCCGACTGTTCCTCGATCGATCCATCACCACCTCCTTGAACGTCTTGACGACTGTCACTGCCACCATCGCCAAACGCCAGCTCCATCCAGCACGCCCGTCTTTTACCTTTGTGGCCCGTCTCATATCTCCCGAGCATCACCGTGGACGACTTGCTCTCCTCGTTGGGCTCGCCCTTGTCGGCGGCTCTGGCCTTTCGGCATCGTTTCCCACGACATGGACTCCTCCCACCACAACCGGCCTTCGTCTGGCTCCGACCGCCGCTCCTCTCTCAGGAACTCGCAAAGGCTTTCCAATGGCCATGCCTCGACCGTATCCAGCGATGACGAATATGACTTGAGTGCCATGCTTGTCTCCGACGGCTTTCGACCGTCTGACAACCAAGGTCCCTCTCTTTCGCAGCCGCCTCCGGCTCAGGCCAACTTCCAGGCCCAATCGATGCCGGGCTCCGACTCCCACTATCAGCCTCCTACATCCTCTGCCTTTTCACAACAATACATTCCAACTGCCGAAAGCTCCATAGAGCCGCCCCCCGACGTTCTCTCGGGTATGAGAAATAGGCCATCCAGCATCTCCAAACCCCCTCGGCATCATGATTCTCTCACGCTTCGCAACGACGGCTCTACTACCACTTCTGGCGCGGGCAGCAGGTCACACGTTGCACGCGTCTCGAGCTTGTCCTCCGAACCTCCTGCGATTCGAGCTGAGAGCCCCTATCATGGCCCATCCGATCCCTCACATCCCTACCAGATGTACCCTCAACGAACGTCGACCGAGACAGCTGCATCCCATACTGCCGCTCCTCCTCAGCAACGCTCATCGTACACGGGCCCTCGCGGACCTACACATCCATACGCCCTCTATACTCAGAGCACGGTACCTACGGGCGAGACTACGGAACAGCCTATCCCGGTTGGTTTCAATGGTATGGGGACTACCTATCAACGCCAAATTGGCCCGGATGGGGAAGAGGCTGGCGACCTCATTGGTCCTTTGGGACACATGGAAGAGTTACCGCCGTACACGCGATACCCCGACAACGCCTATGTGCAAAAGGACTCTTCACAAAACACGAACACTACCGCGACGGCGGCAACAACGCCGATAGCTACGGGGGTGACAACCACGCCATCGACAATTACCGTACCAACGACTACAGGACCGACATCAACGTCACCGACGACGCCGACAACGCCGACGCTCACAATCGACACGCCCGCTTCACCGACGCGATCCATTGCCGGAGCTGGGGGTATTGGAAGGGCTACCCGTAATCCAGAGTTTTCTTCCACTGACGAACTCGAAATACCTCGAACTCGTCCATCAGTGAGAAGCCAGAATTCAGAGAATAGCCATCACGACATCAACACAGCCGCTCAGGACATCGTTGAGAAACCAACCATTAACAAGTGGCAGAGACGTGCAAAGAAGAAGTTGTGGGGAATTGTCCCGTACTGGGCCATATGTCTCCTTACTGTTGGTCTCGTCATTGTTGGCGTTATCATGGGTGCCGTCATAGGCACCGTGCTCTCCCGCCACAAGGGGCCGCCACCACCGGATGAGTCTCCATCGTATGTGATACCTACAAGCCTGCGACGACCCTTTGTACATGTTGCTAATTTTCCTTGCCCAGACCATCCTCAGAGCCCACCCCTACCGTGACAATCGGTAACGTTCTGCCTCTCAAGACTCTCCCGCCAGACCTAGAGCCCCTCGCCACAGGATCCTACTATTTACCGCCTCTCGGCTCGAACCCGGTGCCCAAGTCATGTTTCAAAAACATCTCTCAGGCTGACGCCTGGAATTGCGATATGCCCTTCACTGTCTACTCCATGGATATCGCCAAGGATTCCAAAGCGCACCGTACCGGAAACTACCAATTGACTCTCAATGTCGCCAACTTTACCAGGAGACCTGGGTATTACTGGGGCACCCAGCCTCCCAGTATCTCTCATCCGGCCAAGCTCATATTGGTTAATGATACTTTCGAGCCGGGGTTTGGTCCCGCGTGGTGGCTAAAAACGGTATATCAGAAGGTTGTTATTGTCAGCGAGGACAATTTCAAGGGTCAAAACACCAAGCGAGGATGGAAGTATGATGATGACGTGAGTTACGGCGACGACGACGATGACAGTGATGACGATGGCTACATCGAGCCGCCACCTCGTTTCAAGAAGACGGAACACAGTGCCAAAGAGGGAGACACGCCCTGGATCTGCACCTGGCCCGAAACCACACTCGAAATTTTCATCTATCCGCAACAGAACAACAGTCAGGCTGCGACAACTTCATCCAGCTTAGGCCCTACTCCAACCAGGGCTCTGTACGACAGCGAACCCACCAAGACAAACATGTTGGCGGTGTATCCAAAAACAGTAAAAATGCTGGAGCGGCGTCTGTCCAACTCACCCGACGCGGTGCCGACCTGTCGCAAGGTTCGCATCATCAATGGGGGGAGGAACGACACAGCCGTGTTGGACTCCCACAACCATCCAGTGGAAGTCACGATCCTCGAGAGGCCTAAGCCGTGGCAACAGCAACCATTACAAAGTCGAAGCACTCACATTGTACCCAGAGGGTGGTATGTCCGGGACGTTCTACGCCGAAGCCCAGTCGAGCTTACCGACTGCGGATGCGTATGGTGGTCGAACACCTGACTGTTCCGCAAAATAAAGATGTGAAGAGTGAAAATCGACAAGAAGAGATGAAATTGAAACATGACCAAGCAAGGCGAACTGATTTGCCGAGCAGAGTCAACTCAATTCTAGACCTATAGTCGGTGGCCTGCAAGTATGGCTATTCTGTGTGGCCGCCGACATCGGGAAGGCGTGAATACTTTATCTGTATACGCACTTCCTTTCTTTTTCCCTCTTCTGGTTGGCGTTTTGTCACGGGAGGGCCAGACCGGGCTAGACTGGCTGGAGTCATCAAACCTTTCTCCTGCCAACCTAGTCTCTTCATTTTGTCTGCCCTGGCTCGTTTTCTCTTTTGGTGAGCATTTGGTTCAAAACAAGGTCATGGGGAGTTGCGCGTCTTTCATCAAGGGTGGCTTTTCTGAACAAGGCTTTTATCTTTTGTTTTTGCCTGCTGATGCATGGCTCATTGCGTCAGTTGTGTTTTCCCCGTTGGCAGAGGTTGACATATGGGAATCATGTACTTGGTGCTTGTGAACTGAGGGTTATTTATTCCCCATGGGTTTGTTTGGGGTTGTTTTTCGCATCTAAATTAGCAGGAGGAATTATGCCTGCTGTACCGGATAGAAAGTGCGGCGCGTGCTACAAAGAGCAACCCCCCTTTTTCCGGACCTGTATTAGCCAGTGGCAGCGTTCAGGCGAGTAAAAATACTTTGTCAATATTTGGAAACATGGTCAAGTATGGAATTGATCAATAACAATTGGCCCATATATGATACATGTCGCTCATACGCGGCGAAGCGATGCTAATATTGTCTGAAGGTGTTTATATCAAAATCGTGAATGCTCCTTTTCCAAAAGCCGGGAACTTAACAACGCCCACCTTACTGCCTGTACATGCCTGAGCTTCCTCTGTCCTCGCAATCAGCCTTGTTCCACCAGGGTATTATTGAAGCAAGCTGCGGCTACATGTTTGTAGCAAGTCTCGATAGCATGTACTAGTAATAGTAAGACTTTGAGTACTGGTTAGAGAAAGCTGGCGGCTTGAGGCTGCTGAACTGCAACTGCAACACGGGCGGATCGATGGATGCGCGAGTGTCCTGTTGTCCGAGTGGCGCAAATACTAGGCAGTTGCGGGCCATTGCCATCTAGATTGTATGAGACGAGTTGTGTACTCGATTGGACGAAGAGTCATTACGAGATCATTGGGGTGTATTAGTTGTCTCTCCCCCATTTTCCGCCGTCTCGCATATCTCGTTGTCGACAATGTCTTTCCTACCATCCCGGAAGTCACGCATAAGGGAAAGAAAGACGGAATTTTTCCATTTGTCGCCCTCTTCGTGCTCCACCGATTCAAGGAGTCGTTTGGCAGCTTCTGAAACGTCCGAGTTGACTTTTTGATCGTTGTCGAAATGCTCTGATTCCTGGACCTCGGTGGGCGGGTGCAAGGCTTGTGGCTCCAAAGTCAGGCTAGAAAGGTCCGGTGTCTGTAAGTCTGGCGTTTGGGCCGCGTCTTGCGCGACTGTATCCTGATGCGAGGTCTTGCCCCCTTCTGCAAATGCTGTCTCGTTGAGTTCCAGCTCACGCGCCATTTGCTCCATGGCGGCGTCTACATGCTCCATTTGGCGACTGTTGCCGTGGCTGGCCATCCAACGCGACATTTCCTCATCAAAAGCAGCAACCTCGGGACCTGGGCGGGCGGCGGCTGCGGTGTACATGGGCGCGAAGCCGGTGTTTGGCTGTGCGAAAGCGGCCTGGAAATTCATTTGCGAGGGAGGTTGAGCCATGTGTGTTTGGGGCAACGGGACTTGCGAGAGGCTGGAGTGCGGAGGCTCGCGCTGCTGCTGAGAGTGGTTGGCGAAGCGCTGAAAATCGGCAGCCCAGTTGCTGATGTTGGCAGCTTGAGGTTGGTGGTGAACTTGGGACGGAGTGCCTTGTTGAGGAGCGGCAAAGGCAGGATGGCCAGGATCAAGGGCCGCAGCGTGAGCAGCGAGTCTTCCGGCTGCATGATGGTGGTGAGGCATGTCGGGCAGGGCTGCGCCGGTCCCTATGAAAGAGTTGAAGCCATCTTGGGTTTGTGAGGGCGGCTGTGTCGACCTGAAGGACTGCATCGAAGGCGTCAGTTGAGCGCCATGGCGCGAAGAGAGAATGGCCAACTTACACCAGGGCTATTGGTGCCAGCACGATCTACCAGCCGGTTCTGATGGTGACTGGCATCGCGGGACTGGTGGTCGGCAAGACGCTTGAATGGCGTTGCGCCGCTACATGAGGCGTCGGCCATGTCGCTGGAGGATTGTAAAAGACGGCAAAGGGTAGGATAGTTTGCGTCTGCCGCGAGAAACAAGGATGAAGGCTTGGACGTCGTCGCAAAGATGGATCAACTGCCGCGGAGTGCCTCGGCGCAGGGCGGGGACGGCAGCGGGCCCGTCGACGGCAGAAGGCCGAGAGAGAGAGAGATGGCCTTGCAAGAGCGGCAGGGCGCACTGGGGAAGAAGGAGACAAGGCAAAAGAGTCCAGACAGGGATAGGACGAGGTAAGAAGATATCGCATCAGTAGTGGCAACAAGGGATGGAAACAGAACAGAACAGAACAAAGTCGTCGACTTGATTCATCGGCAATGACGGAGCCGGTGCACCGATACCGCGGCGGCTGGCACTGGCGCTGGCTCGTGATAGCTGTAGGCAGCTGCCAGCCAGCTGCCACCCGCCACCCCCAAAAGCGGCGAGCGGGTGGGGCCCGATCATGCGTAATGTCATGTGATCGATCTACGTACTGGGCTGCCAAGCTATGCCATCTGTCACCAACTGCAGCGCGAGCTGGGAGCTTCAGGTCTTGGGTGATATTGTTGACTTCCTTTTACTATTCCATCCCTCTCCTTTTTTCGCACATTGTCTCCCTGTGCTACGTCTCTGCAGCGCCGAATCGCACAAGATGGTATGTCTGCATCACGGGTATCCTCCTTTACCGCCTGCAGCATTGTGGACGTAACATCATGGAAGCTAACCAACCCCCCTTGCTTCTTCTAGGCTGCCCAGGTTATCTCCAACTCGGGCCACGATGATATGATTGTACGTTCTATTTGAGCAACTTGAGGCCATGCGGTATACTCTGCTTCACCTTAGATGGCTCTTCTCGCCCGCCCTCGACTTGCGCTGACTCAAGCCTCGCCCCCTTAGCACGACGCCGTGCTCGACTACTACGGTCGCAGACTGGCGACCTGCTCGAGCGACCGAACCATTAAAATCTTCGAAATCGAGGGCGAGACTCAACGGCTTGTTGAGACTCTCAAGGGGTGCGTGAACCATAGGCGGAACTTCTACCGTGGGGACAAACACTGAACGTTTTGAAACAGACACGAGGGCGCTGTCTGGTGTGTTTCTTGGGCGCATCCCAAGTACGGCAACATCCTGGCGTCGGCTGGATATGACGGCAAAGTCTTCATCTGGAAGGAGCAGGCTGGTCAGGGTAGCTCGTGGCAGCGCATCTACGACTTCCCCTTCCACAAAGCCTCGGTCAACATCGTGGCCTGGTCGCCCCACGAGGCCGGCTGCCTGCTCGCCTGTGCTTCATCCGACGGCAACGTCAGTGTTCTCGAGTTCAAGGACAACGCCATCGACCATACCACCTTCCCCGCTCACGGCCTCGGCGTCAACTCGGTTTCTTGGGCTCCCGCCACCACCCCTGGCAGCATCGTCAGTAGTGCTCCTAGCCCTGGCGCCGCGGGCAACCGTCGTTTCGTCACTGGCGGCTGCGACAACGTTCTCAAGATCTGGGTGTTTGATCCAGCCTCACAGTCCTACAAGCAAGAGCGCGAGCCCCTGACTGGCCATGCTGACTGGGTCCGCGACGTTGCTTGGTCCCCTACCGTTCTGCAGAAGTCGTATATTGCCTCCGCCTCCCAGGACAAGACTGTGCGCATCTGGACCTCAGACCCTGCCAGCCCGACCCAGTGGGACTCCAAGGTTCTCAACTTTGAGGCTGCCGTGTGGAGGGTCAGCTGGTCGCTCAGCGGTAACGTGCTTGCCGTCAGCGGCGCCGACAACAAGGTGTCGCTCTGGAAAGAGAACCTGCGCGGCGAATGGGAGTGTGTAAAGTCAATTGAGGAATAGGCGGCATGTTGACAAGCAAGGCGACCTACGAGTAGAGCTTTGGTGAGCAAGGCGTTTACGGCACACAACGGGATCAGCTATGCTTTGGCCTTCTTGGGCCACATTTTGATGAGAAAGCAGGGGATGTAGCGTACCGCCATGTTATCTGGCTTCACACCACGGTGCGGAGCATAGAGCCACGAAAACCAGGCGGATCAACCGATGCATCCTCGAGGTCATATGGATACATGTTAGTTGCGACGCGAGTCAATGGAAGCTTCGTGATTGGCGCCCATTGATGGTGGTGTAGTTCTGACGATGATGATAGCAATTGAAAAACAACCCCTTCAATGGTATGCGTGTCGTTCATTGCAGCGTGCATTAACCGTAGAGGAATACAACTTTATTCATCAGACGGGGAAAAAAGAACACTATTATTTGCCAAAATGCCTCTGTACTCAGTAAACACTCCCCTTGGATACCAACAGTCATAACATCATTCTCGTAGAACATTGTGCTATCCAATCTCCATATAACCATATCATGACAGTTCTCTTATGTGAGGAAGAATCCCACCACGGCAGCAGCAAACGTCACAGCCAACGCGCCTACTTTGGGTGGCAGAAGCTGTGACACAGCAGCGCTGTCGTCGTCGCCACCGGCGCTCTCACCATCGCCGTTGTTGCCGCCAGAGTCGCCATTGCTGCCGTTGCCATTGGAGCCTCCGTTTCCGTCACGACTTAGCACAAATATCTCGCCAGTGCTGTCAGAGGAAAACCACAGGCGGGCGTCGGCATCCCAAGCAAGGCCGACGGGCCGGAAGCAGTCGTTGGGGCAATTGGAGAGGTCACGATTCCGCAGGATGGACGTCGTGGCATTGCGACTAGTGGAAGAAGCCACCGGCCGACCGGAGGAAGAATCAAAGGCAATGCGAGAGATTTCGTAGCCGACGGGTTCATCACGGTTCCCTATATCAAGGCGTTAGAAGCGAATTGGTTCACCTTTGGAAAGAGTCTGGAGACAATGCTTACAACTACCATGGAAAGAAACAAAGGCCTCGGAGCCGCCCTCCGAGAACTTAATGTCGAGGGGTGCTGTATGTGCCTGGAACGCCAGAACAGGGGGTACATAGTCGTCGCGGCACTGCGTGTCCGACAATGTTTGGAAATCGTCGAGAGAGTGGTCGGCCGGGAACTGGTCGCCAGTATTGAGATCGCCGCGATTGGGGAAGTTGTCCGTAGACCACACAGTGTAACACAGAGGGTAGCCATAATTCCCACCGTCATCCGAGCCGTTGAGATATCCGTGGAAGTTGAGCTCCTCGGCTGGGTTGTTGGTGTGAATGTCACGGCCGTCGCGGCGGATATTATCAACCGAGTTCTCGACGGAATAGATGCCGCCCGTCTCGGGATGCTCTGCGACACCCACAGAATTGCGAAGACCCCAGCCGAGAAGGTCGCCATCAAGATAATTGTAGGGGCGAGCGCCGCCATCGTCGTCGTCACCATTCTCGGTAAGCGCCCCTACGTCAAAGGCACGGAGTTGCGAGTGGCCGGAGTCGAGTTCGGCGGCTTCGTCGTCTTCATTGGAAGCGCTACCGCGTGAGACGAGTAACATATTCGGACGCTTGGCAGAAAGCAGCAGAGTGCGGCTGGTATGGCCAGAGTTGGTCATGTTCGTGACGACAGTGCGGACGTCACTAACGCTCAGACGGCCAGACGCAGCATCGTATGGCCACGAGAAGACGCTCTCGGGGGAAGACGCGTAGAGGAGCTGGCCATTACGGGAAAGAGCAATGCCATGATTAAGCTATTAGAGAAAGGTCAGGCTTCATCACGTCTGCGCGGTAGAGAAACGGAGAACTTACATCCTCATTCTCGACAAGGACCTTTCTAGATGTGACACTAACACAATTGCCGTCGCCATTTTCCAGTTCAAGGCGCACAAGACCGACTCCTGAGTCAACCACAAGCAGCCCGCCCTGGGAATCAAAGAGGATACTTCGTGGACGGGTGAAGTTGTTGGCGACTAGGCGATAGGACCAGCCGTCGGCAACTACGGGCGCTGGGTAGGATGACGTCAAAGAGCCATTGCAGCTAGAGTTGGCTGCCGTAGAACCAAGAGCGAACGATAGATAGAGCAGTAGAGCCCTTACCGTGAAGGCGGCCATGGCTGAAGTCTGAAGATACTATGGGTGGCGATGACGAAAGTGGCCGATGGCGAAGGGAACACAGAGCGCAAACTGATGAGGATTGAAGAGAAAGAGGAAGAAGAAGGAGAATATTGGCAGCCAACTGAGCTACCCCGGGGATTTAATTCTTTACCAACGAACTGAAAGAAACTGGAATAGAAGGTTGCAGTGGCAAGAAGCGTCGCAAGACACTATCGAGGAGGTGACGGAAGGCATAGCAGCAAGTCCGCCAAGTACAACATAAGCGTCACCTGCCCTGTACGGCGGGAACAAGTCAGCATGCTGTACCATGTACGTCTTGGCAAGCCTATTAAGCGGGCTGAAAGGAGGAATATGCTCGGGACCATTCTACTATTGGCTAGGATGTGCGGTAGGTAGTCCCTTGCCGAGACCGTTCGGATTACCGTCTAAGTTTTTAGATTCGATTGATTCCAAAAATGCCGGTACGCTTAACGACCTAAAGTTTTAGGACATAAGTGTAGAAACACCTCATCGTACACGTACCCGCTTACTAGTAAAAATAGCTCCTAGAAAGAATATTACTAGAAAGCGGCATAAATATATAAAATTATATAAAAGTACTCTAAATATCTTTTAAGCTCTATACTATCTTTTATACTCTTAGATATTTATATAACTATCTTTACTATATATCTATATTATTACTAGTTTAAGTTATAGTATAATATTAGACCGTAAAATCCTAGTATAAAGGTATATAATTATAAGGCCCTAGCTCGGTATTATACCTAATACTATTAGATATAATAAGGTGATTAATAAACTCTCGTAGTCCTTAAGAGTATATCGCTTTATTACCTTAACTTTCCCTTTAACCTTTTAGTATAACCTTCGAGAAATATAATAAAAAGTAACCTTTTAACCTTCGAGATATATAATAGAAAGTAACCCTTTATAAAGGGATATAGTATTTAGAAATATATTATATTAAAACTTAAAGTATATTTTAAATACTATTAATAATTACTTTTACCTCTTCTTTTCCTTTATTTCTTTATTCCTATTCTTTTCCCTTCTTTCAAAAAAGCCTTTAATTAACTATCTTTATTAACTCTAACCTATATAATAATTACTAAAATTAAAGCTTATATATGTTATCCTTAATATTCTTTAAGAAGTTCTTATTAAATCTTTATATTGTCTCTTTATATAGAGAATAAAGAAGTTTCTCTAGCCTCTTAACTTTATAGCTAATAAATACTATTAATACTAAATTAAGATTTTAATTATTAATAATTTAATAGCTAAAGAGGGTTAAGTTAATCCTTTATTTATTATTAAGTGTAAGGGTATGGACCCGACAGGATATCATGTTGCCAATAAGGGCGCGAGGCTATCGCCGAAGCCAAGGCTCCACCTTAGGAAGTCACATGACTAGATGACAAGTAAAACTCTTATGCCGACGCATCCCCGATGCTTCGGCAAGTTGAAGTCTTTCAATATAACTATACGTACCTTTAACTCTTACTCTTACCTGATCCAGGCATTCAGCCTATCCACATTCTTACATTAAGTAGCCTTTCGGCTAAAAGAAATCTAGAAAGCTAGAAGAGCTTTACCTTTTTAAGATACTTTATATATCTTTAGGTATTAATATTATCTAGGGTATTATTAATCTAATAGAAATACCGCTACCTTATACTTAGGCTACTAGCCTTACTAAGTATTAATCGTTTTAGTATTATTATTAGAGCTATAGCTATTATTATAGATATAATAATAAAAAGGAATATATATTTTTTAAAAAAGATATAACCCTTTTAAAAGAAGATATAGGCCCTAATTAGCAACGCCTTTTAATAATATATCTCGTTATATAAGGGTATAGACCCGATAGGATATTATATCGCTAATTAGGGTACGGGGCTATCGCTAGACTCTAGGCCCTACCTTAGGAAGTTATATAACTAAATAATAAGTAGAACTCTTATACCGATATATCTCTAATACTTCGGTAAGTTAAAGTCTTTTAATATAACTATACGTACCTTTAACTCTTACTCTTACCTAATATAGGTATTTAGCCTATTTATATTATTATAATTCTTTAATTTCTTTAACTAGATTAGTATAGAGAAGAAAACTAAAGGATAATATATTAAGCTACCTTATTTTAATATAATATTTTAATAAATAGCCGAAGCCTTACCTATACTAACTAAGAAGTACTTTAAGAAGGATAACCCTTTAGAAAAGACCTTATTTTATTAAATATTAAGTAACCTTTACGAGAGGCCGTAAGAGAAGACTATTAGCCTTAATTAGAATTAAGTTCTTGTAAGGGTATAACGGAGTCTCCTTATAGGCTAGTATAGCAGGTAGTATGAGCACGTTGTGCTAATACTGACGGATCTTTTGGTCTATTGGAATAAGGCTTATGTACCTACCCTACCTTTTTACAGTTCTATTAATTAACTAATCTAAGAAAACTAGTTAATATAGGCGAACCGTTAGGTAAGGGTCCTAGAACCCTTACCTTATAAAGATTATTATATTATAAATAAGTACCGAATATTATATAAATACTTACTAAGAATAAATATCTTATTAAAGAGTTAAATATAATACCTTTAAAACTTTCCTTCGGGTTTTAGCGAATTATTATATATAGCCCTTAGCAAATAGCGACTTAAGAAAGCTTAATATTACGATCCCTTACTTAATTACCGATATATAAACGATCGAGAACCCCTAACTTTATAAGGTTAGAGAGATATTTATAAGAAATAATATATATATTTATATATTATTATAAATATAATTCGAGCTTATTTAAAAGTTTATAGAGAAAATTATTAATATCGCCCTAGAAAGAGTATATCTAACCTTTAGTATATAATTATAAGAACCTTAAAGAGGATATAATAATTATATAAATCGATAATTAAATTAAAGCTATTTAAATAGGCAATAGTCTTTAATAAAATAGTATTATAATATAATAAATTAAGTAGGCTATAAATAAGTTTTTACCCTTCATATAGATATCTTAATAGAACTATATAATTAGTTTTAGTAAAGAAGGATTATTTTTAAGATAATTTCCTTTCTTTTATATAATAAAAGTATATTAACCCTAAATTATAAGAATAAATATTACGCTATAACCTTATATAATATAGGTAATACGTATTAAAAGTATTAATATTATACTTTATAAAATAACGATTATTTTATAAGGTATTTAGAATACCTAAGTAAAAAGATAGCTTAAAAAAGGCTTATTATTTCTATTATTATTTATAGGAATCGGTAAAAAGAAAAGTAATTTAGTAAAAAGTTCTATTATAAAGGCCTATTCTTATTATATAAGAGGTTAAGTATATTTAGAGATTATAATCCTTAAGGGATTAATTTAATAACCTTTTAGCGAAAAGGTCTATATTTAAGAAAACTAATAGCTCGAAGAGATTTAAGAACTTATTAAGGAAATTCTAGTATAATAACGTATATATATAGCGAGTATCTTAGATAAACGAGTATCTTAAAAATCCTAA
>QUZG01000112.1:0-44852 GCA_003693545.1 Pseudonectria buxi
CCCCCCCCCCGAAGCAGCATCACGCAAACGCGCTTGCCCAGGAACCAGATCCCTGGAACACACCGACGATCGCGGATGCAACCATCGGCCGCCGATGATGCAGGCCCTCGGGGGATCATGCTTGACGCTGCTGCTGCTGCTCTGCCCACCGCATCGTCCATTGTTTCGTTTTGTTTTGTTTTGTTTCGTTCCGTTTCCGCACAAACACACACACACACACATGATTACTCTGCGTATATCGTGCACAACAGGAATAGTAAACCCGCCTAAAGCGCAGTTCCCAGCCATCTTTTGCTCCCAAGCTTTGGCTCCCGGCTTCAGAACCCTCCCCGGAGCCACTCGGATCTGCACCGCGGTCACCGCACGTATCGCCAAAGCGTCCATGCATGTCTCTACAACCTTGCCACGGCGTGGTAACCTTGCGCGGCCATGGTCGTCGTTGGAAAAATACCTCTCCCTTGCTTTCTTGCCTCTCTATCGAGCAGGCTGGCTCTATCTCTTTCTATTTTTTTCCTTCTTGTTCCTTGTTTTATCTATGATGCTGGACTTGAAGAGGTTGGCTCAGCCGGGGCTGGGGCTGCCTTGGCCTCAGTCTCTTCGGCCTTGGGCTCGTCCTTTACGACCTCGTCCTTCTTGGCCTCTTCCTTGGTCTCATCGCCCTTGATGCCGTGAATGACACGAAGGCCACCGGCCTGCTGAGTCATATCATCCAGCTCCCGCTTACGCTGGAGTCGAACCTTGATCTCCCGGGCCATGTCCTTGAGCTCCACGAGCACACCCTCCTTCTCGGGGTGGCCCTCCTGCAATCCCATCTCCTTAATCTTAACCTTGCCCTGCGCAACCTCGTCGTCGCCCAGGAAAACAGCAAAGGGCACGCCATTGGCTTCGGCAGCCTTGAACTGCGCCGGCACCTTGGGCTTGGCCTTGTAGAGATACTCGGCCTGTAAGACGGATTAGACGTTAGCCCAGTGTTCCTAGATCCAATCACAACAAATGTAGACGCCTTGTTCAAACTCACCTTGATGCCGGCCTCCCAGAGCTTCGCACACACCGACATGCGCTCCTTTAGGAAGCCCTTGCCAAACGCCATGACAAAAACGTCCACCTCATTGTTGCGAACACTTCCCGCGTTCTTGTCCGCAGCCATCCTGGCCTTGGTGATGGAAAAGATTCGGTCCACGCCAAATGAAATGCCCACGCAGGGAATCTGGCCCTTGCCAGAGAACATGCCAACCAGGTTATCGTAGCGACCACCGGCAGCCACACTGCCCACGCCCACGGTGGGATCGCTGGACCGGTCATCGTCCTCTCCGCCCTTCTTGCCCTTCTTCTTTGCAGACTTGGCGGCCGCGGCCTCGCCTTCGCCACCAGGCGTCACCTCAGGGGCGGAGCCTTCCGTGATAACCTCATAGATGAGACCTGTGTAGTAGTCGAGACCTCGGGCCAAGCTCAGGTCAAAAGACACACGGTCAAGGACTTCAAAGGCCTCGAGGTACTCAAAGAGCAGCGCAAGGTCGTCAATGCCCTGCTTCATAGATGCGTTCTGCGACAGGTGCTCGTCGGCCCGCAGCTTCTCCAGCAGCTCGTGCTTGCCCTTGAGAACAACCCACTCGCCAATGCGGTCGGCAACATCTTCGGCCAGGCCCTTGTCCACCGTCATCTCCTTGCGCACCTCGGCCCAGGGCAGCTTGTCGAGCTTGTCGACGGCAGAAGAGATGGTGCGGATCTTGTCCTCGGGGACACCGCAGACCTGGAAGATTCCGTCGAGGATCTTTCGGTGGTTGAGCTTGATGGTATAGGATCCGTTCCACCCGAGACCCTCAAAGACTTCGCAGATGATGCGGAGAACCTCGGCATCGGGCAGCATGGCGTCGTAGCTGCCAGCAATGTCGAAATCGCACTGGTAAAACTCGCGCATACGGCCCTTGGTCATGGCGGGCTGGTCTCTTCGGTAGACCTTTGCGATGTGGTAGCGCTTGATGCTCTGAATGTCCTTGTTCATGGCGAGGAAGCGAGCAAAGGGGACAGTCAGGTCGTATCGCAGAGAGCACAGCTCACCACCCTGGTCAGCCAGGTCGTAGATGAGCTTGCTATCCTCGCCATATTTGCCGGACAAGATCTCCTTGAGCTCGAAAACGGGGGTGTCGATGGTGACGCCGCCGTGGCGCTTGAAGACTTCGGTGATGGTGCTAAAGATCTTGTCGCGGATGACCATGTCCTTGCCCTCCCCTAGATGACAGAGTCAGCAAGTTGGCTCTATAATCCATACCTATGTATGCTACTGGGCGCATGTGCCCCTCCATTCCCACCCTCAGCAGTTTCCCCTCGCGACAGCGGGGTAGCGACAAGCATGAGCCGCGTTGAGGAGAAGGCGGAGAGGTTGAGGAGATTGGGCAGCTGGAGGGACAGCCTAGACGGAATACCAATCTACTCACAGTCTTTGGTGCCCTTTGGGGTCTTGAGCTCGAATTTGCTCTTGGGCGCCATCTTGTCGTCGAGGCTCTGAGAGCGCGGGGCAGCGGGGGAGGAGGAGTGCAGATGGCGGCACAGCAGGGGCAAGCGGGCGGCGGTAGAAAAGGCGAAAGCAGATGTCGGCGACTGTAGGCGACGTGGGTGGAGACTGCGAGCCGCAAGAGAGAGCGGGAGGCGTCGGGTCGTGGCGGCAATGGGGTTGATGGCGATGGTGGTGATGGTGTTGATGATGGTGGAGTGCTGTTGAGCCACAGAGAATTTGGCCACAGGCGGCTTCATTCGTTCTGTGGGAGGGAGGGGAGTGGGAATTCCTAGCCTGGAACCCACCCGCCTAAATCATGCAGTATTGGCAGCGTCTGCGGTGCGGTGCTTGGTGCGGTAACTCGTGACTCAGAGCCAAAGAAGCAGCAGCAGCAGCGGCGGCGGCAGTGATTTCTGGCCTGGAGACGCCCGGAAAAACCATGGTTGGCGGGGCGTGATCACTTGCAGATAGATACGTATCATCAACTTCAGCCATGGATCTTCAACTCAACTTCAACTTCAACTACGTACCTACTATCTGCTATACGATTCGGGACAAGACACGCCAATCAATGCTTTCCATGCTGGTTCTTGGGTAATGATGCATTTGGTCTAACCTAGCCCCGAGCTTAAAGCAACAGAATATTGCTGTCCGCTCAACGTAGGTACTGTCTGTAGCTTGCTGTTTGGCAGTCATCAGAAACATCAAAACGCCACATCACGCTACCTCTGACTCTGGCCATTATTGGGCGCCCTATGAGGCTGACTTTACATTTGGCTCAAGACACCTGGCCTTGTGAATTGGGCTCGCGAGCGTGCTTGTGGAGTGTCTCCAAGGGTTTCGCACAGTCCTTTTTTTTGGCATTTCTTACCCTGAACCTGCTTTTTCTCCTACATGAGGTACCAAGGTATGCAAAAGGATTGTCAACATTATCATCATCTTGTAGATCCCCTGGAATCAGCATAGCCAATTTAATCGAATGCGAAACTCTTGGGGAATGCGCTCTCTATGCGAGATTTGAGCAATCTCGCAACTAGCAAAGTCCCGAAGTCCGCGTTTAGCACCTTGGATTGACAAGAGTGATGACGCTGCGAATTACAATAGTGAAACATGACTCGCCATCTACAGCACGCAGTCAACCAACGGGAAACTGTATTTCTCGGATTCCTCGGTTTCAACAGCCGTTCCCGATTACGATGCTGTCAAAAGGATTCTCGCTTCCCGCAGCTGACCTCGGATCCGATTGATATTCGCCAAGACGTGTCAGCTTCAAGGGAGTAATTGACTACCTAGGTACCTAGTGCTCACAGGTATCCGAGCACTTGATCCAAGTCCCCATCCACCATGCAACTGTAGTATCCCATGAGCGACGAGTAGGTCGTTGATACCAGCCGACTAGTCCAGCGGCACATGGAACCAGAAGCGTATCCGCCGTATAGCCTCAGAGCGTATCCCCGTACCACGCGGATCTCATCGGACTATGTGCGGACCCCGAAGACTGCCTCAATCCCCGGCCGACGCAGCCACGAGACTTCAGGCTAAGCTTAATGACTGCAAGCTCCAAAAGCTCTTACTTTGAACAAGGCGCCATCCCCAATAAGCGCTCCCTTGGACGTAGTTGACAGATGGCGTCGACGTCAAGATGCAACGGACTGTGCTGCTATCATAATTACATACATGCTCATTTGGCCAGGGACCTTCGAGGAGCCAAGTCGTGATGATAATATAGGTAGAGGATTGCCTCTCCAAATTGCTTCTGCTTCTGCTTCTGCTTCTGCTTCTGCTCCTACTTCTCCTCGCCACCCCAGCAATTACTCGCATATCGGCGCAACCCTGTCAGCTCATCATCCCTTGTGCGCGTCAGCCCGATTAACTACCTACTCCAGCTGCAGCCTAGCTCAACGGTTCCTTCAACGGTCGTGTCTACATCTTCTGGTCCCTTGTGTTTATTGCCCCTTGATAGCTTCTTCATCTCCCTCTTTTGCTCGCGATAGTCCATCGTGAGTCGCCCTCACGTCTCCGAGTCCCTAGCTTGCGCAGCGACGGCCGCAACCAGATGGGCACCATGGGCCACCAAGACGCCACCAAGCCGGCCGTTTCCTCGTCGGTCAATTACGCCCAGAACCCGGCAGACGCCGCCAACGAGACTGGTGAAAAAGAGACCAAGATCCGCCCTGAACGAACTGCCACCTTCAAGGATTATCTGGTAGGCGAGCCAGCTTCCGTAACCTTGCCCCGATCCGACTGCTGACTTGGACGTGGTGCAGCGAGTGTTTGGATATGCCTCGAAATGGGACTATGTCGCCTACGTCGTGGGGTTCCTCGCCTGCATTGGCGCTGGCGCTGTAAGATGACGGCTCCCTGTCTATCGAGATGCTGCTGCTCGACTGTCTCGTCATAAACTAACAAGCATATATAGACGCTCCCTTTGATGAATGTCGTGTTTGGTGAGGCCACCAGCCCCCGCCACACCCTACTGCTCCATCTTCTGACCATCTTCAGGCAAATTTGTCGGGACTTTCAGCGACTTCTTCAACCCAAATAGCCAGGTGTCTAAGCAATCCTTCCTCCAGAGCATCAACAAGCTGGCGTATGTCACGAGACTCCAGCCTCTATTCGATTCCCCATCTAGGTACTAACCTGGTTCTCCAGACTCTACATGTTTGCCTTGTTTCTCGGTCGCTTCTTTCTCAACTACGTTAACAACGTAAGCACTCCAGTCTCTGCGTGCCCCAGCTTGCCCTGGCTCAGACAAAGCAACGTGTAGCTCGCTTTCCGAATGATTGGCATCAGGCTCTCCTCTGCGATCCGATTGCATTATATGCAACACCTCTTTGGACAGAGCATCCACGTGCTGGATTCGATGCCTCCTGGCTACGCTACAGTAACAATCACCTCAACGGCCAATGTGCTTCAGCTTGGCATCTCCGAGAAACTGGGAGTCTTTGTCGAGTTTTCCTCAACCATCGTCACAGCCATCATCGTGGCCTTCACCTGGAGCTGGTCCTTGACTTTGGTCACCTGCTCCATCATCCTCTTCCTACTCCTTGTTCTCGGCATAGTTCTGCCACTCGTGCTCAAGGCCAATACTCGAGTAACAAAGGTAAGACGGCGGCCCGTGCTGCAATTACCAAGACTTTTCTGACAATACATCCAGGCCGAGGGTAGGGCCACGGCAGTGGCCAGTGAAGCCTTGTCCAGCATCAGAATGGTGGCCGCGTGCGGTGCCGAGTCTCGGGTTGCCAAGAGATATGCTGCTTTTGTAGAAGAGGCCAAGGGACATGGTCAGCGTCTCTCACCGCTGCTTGGTCTCCAAATTGGGCTCATTGTATGTCGACCCTTTGGGATGGGACTCTGAAATATATGCTGACAGAATCAGTTCTTTGGACTTTTCGCCACTTTCGGCTTGACTTTCTGGTATGGCATCAAGTCCGCCATAGAAGGCAGAATCAAGAATGCTGGCGTAGTCATGGTGTACGTTTCCGAAACATCTCATGGAACTTTGTGCATCCTCTAACCTATACAGTGTGCTGCTCTCCGTCATGTTGATGGTTATTTCACTGGAGCGCATCTCGACGCCCCTGATTGCAATCGGCAAGGCGACCGTTGCGGCTTGCGAATTCTTCATCGTCATTGATGCGCCTCAGCCAGAAAAGGGCCACCTCAAGTCCCCTGACGTGCTTGCAACAGAAGATATTGTTTTCGAAAACGTTACTTTTGCGTACCCCAGCCGGCCGCACGTCAAAGTCCTCGACGATTTGAACTTGAGGATTGAAGCAGGCAAGATCAATGCCGTGGTTGGCCCCTCTGGTTCGGGTAAAAGCACAATCGTCGGTCTCATTCAACGATGGTATTCACTTCATCAGCAGCAGGCTCTTGCCAAAGTTGTTGGGCAGGACGAGGAAAAGAAGAAGAAAAAGAAGAAGGATAAGGGCAGCGGCAATGACGACGACGATGAGGCCGAATCATATCGAACAGAACCTGAAGAGACTGGTTCTCCAGTAGAACTGCGCGGTAAAGTTTCTACAACTGGTCACAGTCTGGATGAGATTGACTTGAAATGGTGGAGGTCCCAGATCGGGCTTGTCCAGCAGGAGCCATTTTTGTTCAACGACACAATCTACCAGAACGTTGCCTATGGTCTTATTGGCTCACAATGGGCGGACGAGCCGGAAGAGAAGAAGAAAGAGCTCGTCAAAGACGCTTGCCAAGAAGCCTTCGCCGATGAGTTTATCGACAAGCTCCCCGATGTAAGCAGAGTCTTTCTTGTTGACCACCCTGATCTAACAAACTCCACCAGGGCTACGATACCATAGTCGGTGACGGAGGAGCCAAACTATCTGGCGGGCAAAGGCAGCGCATTGCCATTGCCCGATCGATTGTTCGGAAGCCTAGTATCCTTATTCTGGACGAAGCTACTAGTGCTATTGATGTCCGCGGCGAGCGAATCGTTCAAGCTGCATTGGACAAGGTGGCCCAGAATCGCACCACGATTACTATTGCCCACCGACTCTCCACGATTAAAAAGGCACATCGCATCATCGTCCTCAAGCAAGGAAAGGTGGCCGAGTCTGGCACTCACGATAGCCTCATGTCGACTGAAGGTAGTGTCTATGCTGGCCTCGTCCATGCTCAGACGCTTTCGCTCGGAGAACCCACCGAGGCCACTTACGGCGAGACGGAGAAGGAAGAAAAATCGGCGGAATTGAGTCTGGAGACGAGTGATGACGAACCGCAGGAAACCAGGACCGAGGAAAAGGTTCAAGATATCCGGCGGGGTTTCGTCACCAGCTTCGGGCGACTCTTTTACGAATCCAAGAATGTGTGGCCCCTCTTTGGCTTGACCGTCTTGTTTGGCGCTGCTGTCGGCGCTTCGCTCCCACTCCAAGCGTGGCTTTTTGCCAAGGTAATTGTCGTCTTTCAATACCTCTTGGTCGGCAACTATGACAAGCTGCGCTCCGAGGGCAACTTTTATTCTTTGATGTGGGTGGTTTTGGCCATTGGTGTTGGCCTGTCCTACTTTGGCCTCGTCTTCATCTCTACGCAGATGTCGACGCTCATCCGCGCCAAGTACCAGCAGCAGTATTTTGACGGCGTCCTGTATCAGAAGACGTCGTACTTTGACCATGAAGATCACTCACACGGCACAATGACGTCTCGAATTGCCCAGGACCCGAAGCAACTCGAGGAACTGATGGGAATGAACATGGCGAGCGTCTATGTCGCCATCTTCAACGTCATGGGAGCCGTCATCATCGCCTTTGTGTTTGCCTGGAAGCTGTCTCTGGTGGCCTGCTGCGTGGTACTGCCCACCCTGTTTGCCGCATCGTTCTGGCGCTTCAAGTACGCGTTGGACTTTGAGCGCATGAACAATGACGTTTTTGCGGAAAGCTCCAAGTTTGCATCCGAAGCCATTGGCGCGTTTCGAACAGTCACTTCACTGACGCTGGAGGATTCAATTACAGCGCGGTACGAAACACTGCTGAAGAAACATGTCGGGGAAGCCTTTAGAAAGGCACGGTGGGTGAGCCTGATCTTTGGCTTCTCGGACAGTGTCAGCATGGCCTGCCAGGCCCTCATCTTTTGGTACGGCGGGCGTCTCATGGCCAATGGCAACATTGGCTTGATCAACTTTTTTGTCTGCTTCATGGCCATTACCCAAGGCAGCGAGGCTTCGGGGCAAGCCATGGCATTTGGACCCAACGCTGCGCAGGTCACGGCAGCGGCGAGACGAATCCTCAGTATGAGAGACCAGCGACAAGCAGCCGTGCCATCTGGGGCAGAGTCCATCCCCGACACCGAAGGCGGAATGAAGGTTGAGCTCCAGGACATTCACTTCAAGTATCCCACGCGGAGCACGCCCGTGTTCAAGGGGCTGAACCTCTGCGTTGAAAAGGGCCAGTTTGCCGCCCTCGTAGGAGCCTCGGGCTGTGGCAAGACTTCGATTATTTCGCTGCTGGAAAAGTGAGTGCTTGGGACCCCCCTTGTCGACTGGCAAGATCCAAGAGCTAACCGGACAGGTTCTACGACGTTGACAAGGGCCGCATTCTGTGCAACGGTAAAGATGTTACTCACATGAACCCATTCGAGTATCGCAAGTACCTTTCTCTGGTGGCCCAAGAAGCCACGCTCTTCCAAGGTGCGACTCCCATTCCTTGGAAACTACCGTGTATCAACAAACTGACCGTGTGTGCGTTTTCAAGGGACGATTCGAGAGAACATCCTTCTGGGAGTGGACCCCTCCAGCATCAGCGAAGAGGACATGTACCGTGTCTGCCGCGACGCCTCGATCCACGACTTCATCGTGTCGCTCCCCGAAGGCTACAACACCAACATTGGCTCCCGCGGCGTCTCGCTGTCTGGCGGACAGAAGCAGCGCGTGGCCATTGCGCGAGCGCTCATCAGGAACCCGACGCTCCTGCTCCTCGACGAGGCGACGAGCTCGCTCGACTCGGAGAGCGAGAAGATTGTGCAGGCGGCGTTTGAGCGGGCGAGCAAGGGGCGCACCATGATGGTGGTTGCCCACCGGCTGGCGACGGTCCAAAACGCCGATGTCATCTACGTCCTCGGCGACGGAGAGGTGCTGGAAAAGGGCAACCACACCGAGTTGCTGAGGAAGAGAGGTGTATACTGGCACATGGTAAGTCGAAGCCCCCCCTCCCCCCTTTTGTTGGTGGGTTACTGACGAGGTGCGCAGTGTCAAAGTCAGGCTCTGGATAGGTGATGGAGGGAAGATGAGACACGTTCCTCTTATTCTCAACTCATCTCGACGATAACGGCATCTCGTTCAAGTCTGTACAAAGAGCCAGCTGGACTGGGCGTGAGGCGTGATTTACTCTACTCTACTCGTCATCTATGTATACACATCTGGCAACCCCCCCCCTTCATAGAACTCCATAATCCAATGTAATAAAAGAATCATTCATAATCTATACCTTGCGCCAGCTTCTAGGCAAAACAGCCATACTCTCTCTAGTCAAACCAAGTCGTAAAAGGCAAACACCATTCCATGGCGAATCGAATCATGACTGCTGCTTGCCCCACAGGTCGTCCATCTGCTCGAGGATGCGCTGGGTATGCGTCATGACAAAGTCGTGGCCGCCGGGGAGAACCCGCCAGCGGACGCGGTCCTCGCCGCCGATCAGGGGCAGGCCGTCGCGGCGGTACTCGTTGCGGTCGATGATCTCGTCGCTCTCGGCGAGCAGGACGGCGGTGGAGCCGGGGGCGCGGGAGGCGAGCTTGGCCCAGGTGGCGTGCTGGTCCGTCAGGGGCGCGTGGCGGATGCTCGACATGAAGGCCGGGACGAAGCCGGCGTGGTGGGCGACCATCCAGCGGACATAGTCCATGACGCCCTCCTCGAGGGGCTTGACGGCTTCGCCGGCGGGGGGGTCGACGGCCTCTGCGGCGCCGAGGTCGGGGCCGGTGCCGGTGATGGAGGCGGCGGCGGGCAGCTTGGCGCGGGCAATGGGGGTCTGCAGGCGGCGGCGGGTGGCGACGGCGAGGAGGCGCTCGGGGACGAGGCCCGAGGAGAAGACGAAGCGGGCGACGCGGCCAAAGGACTCGGGGCGGATGAGGCCGGCGGGGGCGACGAGGATGAGGGAGGCGACGAGGCTGGGGAAGGCGGCGGCAAAGTGAGCAGCGACGCCGCCGCCGAGGGAGTAGCCAACGAGGCGGAGGGCGCCATCGCCGGTCCAGGGGAGAGGGCTCGAGGCGAGGGCGCAGAGCATCTGGGAGACGTAGAGACGGGCGTCGTGGGGGAGATCGGAGACGCCGTCTGAGAAGCCACGGCCAAAGAGATCCTGGAAGAGTCAGTCTTGTCTATACGGCTAGGAAAATGGAATGTTCCACGACTGGGACGATAAGACGGCCACTTACAAAGAGCATCACGCGGTAGCCGCGGGCGGCGAGGCCGTTGGCGATGGGGGCGAGGGTGATGCATGGCGTGCTAATGCCGTGAACAAAGAGCACCTTGTCTCCCGTCTCGGGGCCAAACTCGTAGACGCGCACAGAGCCAAACTGGCAGCTGGTCAGCTCTGTATAGAAACGAGACGAGGCTCCAGACTCACTGGCGTGTCCACATCGCGGGCCCCTGGGAGCAGGTCCGGATGGTAGACGAGCTGATGACTGCTCTCCTTGCTGCTGCTGGCGGATCCCGCAAAGCCCGACTTGAGCGGATTGGGCAGGACTTTGGGATGCGAGGGATAGAGAGACATCTTGGCCAGGATGAGAAAGGCAACGGTTGCGGCAGCTGTCGTGGCGGCGACGAGAGTTGCGTTGGGCGGCATCGTGGTAGTGAGGAGCGGGAGCGACGTCATGATGGGCAGAGATGGTGAGGGAGCGAGGGAGTGAAGCAGAAGAGAACGAAAGAGAATATGAAGTAGAAGACGAAAGAATCAAGACAAGACAGCCAAGATGAGGCGTGGGATCAAAATACCCAGTGACCAAGTGAGTGATTATGTGTGGTTGAGAGTAGAGAGCGAGTGAGGCTGTCACCTGCAAGCGGCCAGGGTTGGGCTGGCGTTGTTCCGTGCCCGATACTGAACGAGCACTGTGCAGTCTATGGGAGAAGGATGAGGCTGAGATGAGGATGAGATGCAATCCAGGGATTGCAAAATCAGCCATCCATCTACCTAGACTAGATTAGATAGTAATCATCATGTCTCCTATATACTGTACTGTAGGTGCTCAGTAGCTCCCGCGCCGCCGGAATCCGAGTGGGGCCGCTTCACTTGACGCCGTCCCGATCATCACCACCACCACCACCACCACCACCATCACCACGTGGGCCGAGGTATGGTCACGGGGATTCCTCCTTGATGTTGCAGGTATACACGATACAAGTCACATGCAATCATGAAGCCCGGGTATCAAGCTGTAGATCTACAAATCACACTCCAGACCATCATCATCCAGGCCATTATCCCAGCCCAACTGCCCACGCAGCATTCCCCAGCTGTTTGATGAGCACGCACAGGTTCTCTACAATCGGCGGGTACCCGTACCGCCCGCTCGCAAAGTTGGCCTTGAGCACCTTTTGCGACATGTCCATGCACGCCCTCGGGTCCTCCACCGACGCCTCCACCGCCGCCGCTCCGGCCACCGCCGGGCCCCGGAGCAGCAGCCGGGCCTGCCCAAACGCCCCGCCCCGCTGCAGCGCCGACGAGTCCGTCCCGTCCAGGTACACCGACTCCCAGTGCAGCGGCACCGGCAGCCGCCGACTGGCCCGCGTCACCACGCCGTATGTCCAGATGGCCAGCGACGCGTGGTGCACCGCCACCGCGTACACGTCCCGGAGGCATCCCGCCGGGAACAGCTTGCCGAACCGAATCACCTGCCCCGCGTGCCACAGCGCCCATCGCGAGTCGGGGCTGTCCGTCCACTGCTGCAACACCGGGTATATTCGCCGCGCCTGGTCCTCGCCCTCCTTGCCGGCAAACAACTGTAGGTCGTCCAACGACACGTACAAGTTCATCATCAAGAGGTTGAGCAGCATGTGCTCCTGCGCCAGCATCTCGGGCCAACCCGACGTCGTGAGACGAAACTTTTGCAGGTCCCTGACGAGCTCCTGATGGCGCGCGCTGAGCAGCGAGCTGGCCGAGCTGCCGTCGCTGGCCACGTAGGAGCGGTATCGGTGGACGGCGCTCAGATGCTGGTACTCTAGAATCAGGGCCCAGAAGCCGTGGAGCACGACTGACGCTGCGAGCTGCACCTGCAGCCGGTGCCGGTTCGTTCCAAGGAGGCCAATGTCGTGAATCAGGTCGCCAATCGACGGGTTCCTCTTGACCTGGTCCCCGGCCTTTGCCAGGTACGCCGTCTTCCATTCCGACGCCGTCTTGGCCAACCACAGCTCCCCAGCTTCCGGCAAGGGCAGTGTCAGCTCTGCGTACGACATGGAGGGATTCGTCAATGCCGTCATTGACGTTTGTGCATCTCGCAGGTAACAGTGGAATACAAGGCTGCAAGTCGCATCTCGTTAGTAAAGCTTCCAAGCGGCAACAGGGAGAGGGTTTGCTCTGTACCGTCTCCATTGCTCCATCTCCACCCATTGACGCCACTTCTTCTCCAGCTCGTTACCCTCATCAGAGGCGTAGACTGGGATGGTGGCATAAGAGGACCGCTGGAACTTGTTGCGGTACCTCATCATCTAACACGGTCCATTAGCAACGGCGACGATGACGTGAGAAATGAGCAAACCCTTACCGCAAGAGGAATCATCAAGTGACATTCCGCAATCTCCATCCTACGACGACTTCCGCTCCAGAGGCCAATGTCTTGGCCGAGAACAAGTGACTGAACTGGGCACAGATTCTGTATCGATGCATTATTGTCCTCAAACTGTACGGCATAGTCAGCTTCCCATTACAAAATTGACGACTCGCAACAAAATCTCTCTCCCGTAGTAACTCCCCCAGTACATCTTTACATACCCGATTCGGTATCGTCACCCCTGATACTGCATGTTAGCTGGAACTGGCACAAGGCAGACTAGAACAAGACCACTTACGGACACTCTCCTGCAAGGCGAATCCAAACTTGCGCATCGTGGGCGACGTGGTCTGAATAGCCCCAGCTGCCGCCGCCAGGGCAATCCACTCGGGCCACTGCTCGTTGAGTTTAAATGTCGGGAAATGTACCCATTCCGACACTTGAAAGGCGTCCGAGGCGAGGAAGATGTGCACCAGAGTATCCATGACATCGAGAGACGGAAACGACGAGGCTACCCGGCTGCTGGTCGATGACTGCTTACAGGCGCTCAGAGCTAGCGCCAGCACCTGGTCGCGACACGACTGGTCCAGCTTCTGGTCAATCACCTTGTCCATCCTCTGTGCGTCCCGAAACTGAATGGCAGCAGCCTCTCCGGTGGCGAGTGGCAGGTTCCCCTGTTCCCGGACGGCCCCCTCGCCCACTGCGGGCTGCCAGCGCCAAGGCGAATTGGTCCAGACCTTGACCAGGTTCTGCCGCATCTGAGCAATATCGACCGAGCTGTCCGTCTCCGGAGTGTCCTGCTGCATGGGCAGCATATTGGCTATGCCGCCATCGCCATTCCAGTGGTCCAGGAGCCCAAAGTCCCAGTCGGTCAGCTCCAGGTTGGCGTCGTCGCAAAAGTCGAGCACGGCCAGGCCTTGGCCCTCGGCAGCACGGGACGAATCGAGCTCCTGGTCGTAGAGGACATCGCGCAGGAAATCTCCAAATGGAAGTCGGTCCAGCACTTGAGTGCCAGACTTTGAGGAGGCGGGGTCCGGTTTTGGCACATGCGGGTCGGTATGAGCTTGAGATGGTGTTAGCCGGAAATAAACTATCGACTATAAACTATAAAGCAGCAAAGATGACGTTTTGTATGTTTGCCGGGATGGTAGATTGGCTCAAGTGTAACGCGAGGAATTGCAACGGACAAAACGACGTGGGACTTACGGTGCTCGGCGGGGGAAACGGGCGTCGTCGCTTGGCTCTCGTCGGGGTTTTGAGAAGAGTACTGATCGTTTGGCGAAGCTTGTTCAACGACGCTTTGAGCACTGGCATCGAGATGCAGATGCGCAGCGGGACTGGGACTGGACGGGGAAGATGTAGAGTGGCCGTTGGCAGAGAGGTGCATCAGATGCATCGCCGCTACCGACCCCGAAGCTGATTCCGACGAGACGCACGTCAGGCCACGGCGCGTACAGCGCTGGCACGGCTTCTCCTCCTGGCACTTGACGCGAGCCGCGGCGCAGGCCTTGCAGGCGTGGGCAACGCGGCCAGCTCCGGGCGACACGGCGGTCCGGCGGCGCTTCTTGGACGAGTCGTTGTCGTGGTTGGCCTCGTGGCGCTTCTTGAGGTCGGCGCGCGCAAACGTCTTGCCGCAGATGCCGCACGAGAACCTCCGGCCCAGGGTGTGCGTCTGCACATGTCGCTGGAGGTGCTCGGGGCGCGAGTACCGACGGCCGCAGTCGCCGCAGGCGTAGAGGGAGCCGCTGCTATGGCCGCGTTCCGAGGGCGTCGATGGACTCGTCGTGGGCAGGGCGTAGGTGACGGCGGGAGGCTGCCAGGATTGAGCGGGTGCATGGCCATGTTGGATCTGAGGCTGAGGCTGAGGCTGAGGCTGCGATTGAGGCTGCGGTTGAGGCTGCGGAGGAGGCAGCTGGTGACGATGATGATGATGATGAGAGGAAGCCGTGGAAGAAGCCGGCTGCGTCTGCGTCTGCGTCTGTAGCCCCAGTTGAGCCCCCTGCGATGATTCAGGGCCGTAGCCTGGCCCAACCGCAGCTGCAGCTGAAGCTACACCTCCAGGCAGCGGAGAGCGACGGGCAGCATAGGGCCTGGTTGCTTGCAGCGCCGGACGCGGAGGGTCGAGAATGTGAGAAAGCGAGGAGCCCGTCATGCCAATGGCAGCGACTGACGCTCCCAGGCATGAGAAGACGAGCGGAGGCGGAGCGGGGATGCAGAGACTGAGATGGAACCCCCCCTGGGCTGGGCTGGGCTGGGATTGAGGAGATGGTGTTTTGGACGATTTGCAGGTTGGATACCTACAGTAGGTAAAATAGGTAGGTAACGTTGGGTAGGAGGATAGATGGAGGGTGTAGCCATGGTAAAAACAACGGCGCCGCCGCTAACGAGCTAACGATGGTGACGTGCAGCCAAACCTCGGCCTCGCAATCGTAAGCTGCCTCATCCTGCTTGGCAAGCTTTCATGAGGAACTCAATGAGAGGCTATTCCAGCACCATCTTGACCAGTAACCTTGTTCTACATACCTCGATTACCTAACTACCTAGGTACCTAGACGAGATCACAAGGTAGGTAGGCAATGCCTTGTCATTGCAGTGCTGCCCTCTCGCATCCATGACAATCTCCGTGCGCAAATTGCACATGGCTTCTCCAAAGCCTTTGTATAATTCTGGCTAGTCTTGCTCCTATTCTATGCCAAGCCGCGCTTGCACGGGACGATGAACCCCTACTCAAATGCCAGCCGGGGTACGTAGCTATGCGTAGAGCCTGCTATGTATGAGTATCAGCATGCCGAGACATAGTATCTCCGGATCTGTGGTGATGATGATTTGCTTCTAGAAGAGGGAATGATACACTGGAGCATGCAATTCGAATAAAAGGAATCCTTGTGTCGTGCACAGAGCAGAGTAGTGGCCAGCGTCTTTCCCACTGAATGACTCCCTACTCGGTAGATGGACTCGGGTTAATCCAATCTTGCTACATGGATGATGAGCTTGTATGATTGCCTATCTATCGTATATAAGTAGGTACGTAGCAATCGAGTTCGGAGTAGCCAGTCCATATCCGTTTACAGGTAAAAGTTCCCTGCCGGCGACGTTGGGGACTACGGGGCCGGCTCGAGCCGGCCGGAAACTGCCGCTTTCGGACCTGGGATGCGCAAACATCCCTTGTCTTCTCCGCCATGCTCCGGTTTTCACCTCCGTCCCCCGTGGGCTTGATGCACTTTGACTACAAGAAGCCGGCAGTGACAAGGAGCATTATTGCAAAACCAGATGCTTCGCCATGTCGGGAGAGCTACTGTATGTACTTACTTGGCAGCAGCAGGGTCGAATCACTCTGGAAGTAAATCAGTCCATGACGTGTGACAACACATGTGGAGAGGCTCTTTATGCATGAAGAGGCCCCGCCAGTATGACTGAGAAGCAAAGCAAAAGGCAAAGCAGTTGCTGACACACGAGCGATTAGAAGTAGAGATATGGAACCAAGGTAGCCAAAAAAAAAACTTGAAACAACTTGGGCAAAGGCCCCTGATCAATACCTAGGTAATGACAATGTCCTCGAGTCGTGCTAGTACGCAGTGATTAATCAGATCAGGCGGTGGGCACGCATTAAACAAAACTGGATCATGGCTGGAGCTGGCTTTATTGTAGACTCGGCTCGGTACTGTCCAAAAGCGCGGTGATGCAAGGGTGATCGCGTGTGGTGCGCCAACCTTCCCCTCAGGCACGAGGACTCGTTGGGCCTCGACTTTTGGCTTTTCTCTTCTTCTCTTTTCTGGCTGCTGCAGATGCACTGCAAATAAATAAACAACACCAAAAGAAAAGAAGCCTCTGTCTACTCCGCCGTGGCCGTTTCTGTCTTCCACCGTGCCCTGCCGTCGATTCAAGAGCGCCCGAAGCACCCCCGGAACATCATCGCCTCCAACCGACCAACCGACCAACCGACCATCCATCATCCATCATCCATCCGCCTTGTCCATTGCTCATTACCTAGCAATTTCCCATCGGGCTTGATCAACACAACCTCGTCCATCGCCACCGATATCCTTCCCTCGTCAAACCCTTTGCCGGATTCCGATCGACCGGCCGACCGACCGACCATTGCATATCCCATCAGCTTCACCTATGCCGCGCTAGCCAACAGCTCCGTCCATCCCGATCCCATACGGACCACTACTCCCCAGGCTGCAACCCTGATGCTGCTTCGCCATGGCTAGCCCTTTGCACCCCTCGGGCCCAGCAGCCTCGGGTGATACGATGGACCCTGAACATATGTTCCTCACGAGCCCGCCAAGCCATACAGGTGATGGCGATGAGGATACCCAGACCAGTCAGCCCGCCGCCGAGGAGCAAACGCAGGCGTCTCCAGCCACCGGGACGAGGCTCGACTATGACACACGTTCGCAAAGCATACTCCAGGCTCCTGCCACGATTGCAGCTACCGAAGCAGACACAGCTCCAGCTGCTGCTGCTGCGGCGCCGGCTGATACCGAGACGACCCCAGAGGTGCATTCGTCTGGCGCCAGTTCATCATCAAGAGCAGATGGCGGCTCCGAGCCCGAAGTTACGTCCGCGGAACAAGGGGAGGGGAGCAGGGCATCTGGAGAACCGGCAGAGCAGCAGACACTCCAAGATCGTCGCCGACTCCGATGGTCGCCTGTATCCCGGGAGAGAATGGATGCTCCGCTGCCCTCCCCTCGAGAAGACATGGCGCATGAAAGACCCCTCCCGCAGCTGTTGCACCCTCAAACAAGAGAGAGCAATAGAAGGCCATCGTCAGACTGGTCTCCTCCCAGATGGCAGCCTGACGCCGAGGTCACGTATTGTCCCATCTGTCACGCACAGTTTAGCTTTTTCGTGCGCAAACATCACTGCAGGTTCGTTGCCGCTCTTTTTACTTGTCGCCTCGCTTCCTACTTGGCCGGTTGCTAATGCCCTGCAGGAAGTGTGGAAGGGTTGTCTGCAGCTCATGCTCGCCGCACAGAATCATCATCCCCTACCAATACATTGTCCGCCCACCTGGTTCGGACGCTGCCATACCCCAATCGCTCCTCCTCGATGCGCTCGGAGCCGGATACTTTGATGCCAACAACATGTCGGGCGGAGAGCGAGTGAGGTTATGCAACCCATGCGTGCCTGACCCCAACACGGCGCCTCCGCAGAGTCCGAATCCACAGGCCACCTTGTCCCCTCGAGCTGCACACCAGAGATCTCAGAGCAGCTATGCAAGCACATTTGGGGTCCCGCCCTCGACGAGTCGATATGGGACAGGCTTGGCGCCAGGCCAAAGTAGTGAGCAGTATCGACATGTGTCGTCGAGGACCAGGAGCATCACCATGGTAAGTCGCAAACTACAGTCCCATGCCGTCAACGCTGGCGTCACTAACGGTGAGGATTGAACAGGGCCATCCAGCTCCAGGACCATCACATGATTCTTCCTCCCGGAGGCAGAGTGGAACTCACTCGACACCCTTGGAGCACCTCTGGTCTGGTGCCCAGACAGCTTCGTCATCCGTCCCGTACCCGACCAGACACAGCTCCTTGGCCGAGAGAGCGTCTTCATCGCGAGCGTTACCACCAACTCCACAGCTCGCAGAGGAAGACGAGTGTCCCATTTGCCATCGCGAGCTGCCGCCACAAAGTCTCGCCAATTTCGACCAACTTCGTGAGGCGCACATCACCACGTGCATCCAGACACATAGCACATACGGCGGCGGCGGCGGCGGCGGCAATACCGGGGCCGATGCGCCTCCGGCTCCTCGCAGAACCGGCATGTACACATATGCGGCAACGGAAAAGGACTGCGTCGACGACGCCGAGTGCACCATCTGTTTGGAAGAGTTTGCTGTAGGGGTGCCCATGGCACGGCTAGAGTGTCTGTGTCGCTTTCATCGGTCTTGCATCTCGGCCTGGTTCATCAACCATCCGGGTCGATGTCCGGTTCACCAGCACGATGGGTTTGGATATTGAGCAAGAAGCAGTCCTTGAGCTTAAGAGCGTCTGTGTTTGTTTGCATGACAGTTGGAGTTTGGGGGCCGGTGTTGCCGCAGGCGTTTGGTCGCAACGCCCTTTTTTCTCCTTCATTTGGGTTTAGACATGAGAGCATGGCACGGCATCATATAAGCCGTTGGTCGAACCTGGTGGCACTCTTTGAGGGGCCATCTCATAGTTTGGAAGCGTACTTGAAAGACGCGATTTCCTGGTATCTGCAAGCAGCTACAATGTAATCCCCTTTTCTGCCGTGGACAGACGTGTTGCCCAGCTAGGATGATCTCTACTTTCTCGCAAAGACGACCATGTATGCCAAAAATTGGGGGAATCCCATACTAATGGCACAGGGTCACTGTGTTGCATTGGTTGCGACATAAGACCTGTCGCGGTGCGGTGCGGACATGAGCTTGGCCAGCCCCTGGCTCGTGCGAGCGTCGGGGCTTATAAGCCACCTTGGGAAGAAAACGTCATTCCCAATCGATTATGGGCGATCTACACTTTGTAATAAGAGCCGTGGCCACCTCGACCGAAGTCGTTATTGCAACACACGCGTAACATGGGCCAGGAGAGTCTTGGCAGGATTCGCGGCCAGTTTCAAGGCGGTCTTGTGGCAGATGCCGGTGGACAGACGGTCATGCAACGGCTCTGAAGCATTGGTTGGCGGGCGAGTTGGAAACATGAAACATGCGTGATGCAAGTGGGATTTGAGGTTTCTTGGACGAGGACCAGCGGTTGGGCGCACGGCATTGCATCAGACAGCCGGCGTCGCAACGCGATGGGCTTGCAGATGGCGGTTTGTACCTTGCTGGAACAGCAGAGAGGTACGGCAGTTTGGCAGCATTGTCGAGCTGATCCGTCCTCGTCCCAGGGAGCGAGATCGGGGGTCCGACCAAGTGGGCGCGTGCCTTGAAGCTGGATGCCATGTCGATACACTTGGAGTCCCGAGGACGTAGGAAACCATGGGAGTAGAGACAACACTGGCGGAGAAAAAGGAAGCCATGGTAGGGATGCCAAGGAAAGGGAAATGCCCAATTCCAGCCAGAGGTACCTATCTGTATCCTCGGTGACAATCACGGCGGCACGGCATGCAACTTGGGAGCACCCGGTTCCAGGGAAATGTCTTGGGCCAAATCGAGGCAGGGCAGCCGGCAGATCAAGACACGAAGCGATGATGGCTGATTCCAACCATCGTGAGCATGTCTTTCGGGCTCCGGGGTGCTTGTGTCGGCCATGCCGGAGTGCTGGAAGTACATGGAATAGGTTGACATGTGGAATGAGGCCTAGAATCACAACGTGTCAACCAGAGGCCTGGGTCCAGACCCTTGCGACGGCCCAATATGCTACGGAGTATTCCCTAGGTACCTACAGTATCTATGGACATCTCCAGGCAGCGCAGCTGGGGAATTACGTAGTGTTCAGCACTGCAGGGGTCTCTAGCCGCCTGGACACCTCCACTCGTGGAGTGACGCGCTGCTGCTGCGGTTAGATGGCGGGATCGTCGGCGTTGCTGGTGGTTGAGGTCTGTAACAAGCAGAAGAAACAATGCTTGGGCGCAGGTAAGCAACTTACCTACACGAGAAGATTGGCCTCTTCTCTCGTGATCCTTTCGATTGTACCGAGTAGAGCTAGCCGCCAAGTCAAGGTAGAAGCAGCGGAGGTACGGAGTAATTTGCGAGCTCGCATCCCTGTCGGGCTGCTCAATGAATCAATCGATGGATCCCTGGCGCCCTGGCTCTAGGCCCTGGCTCCCTCTCTGCTCAGGGCATTAGCGTCCATGGCTTGTGCTGAGGTGCGCACCCCAGCCCCAGCCACACTGGACCTACAGTGGGTGGACGGCCCCCGGGCGGGCCAGGCCAGCCTGTTGGTTAGCTGTTAGGCCGCCCATCAATCCATAGCTCATCGCAACAAGGAACAAGCCATCCCATCCCATCCATCGCCAACGCCAGCTTGGAAGCTTCCACTCTCCCTCACTTCCCTCTTCCCTCTTCCCTTTCCCCCCCCCCTTCGTCATCTCCCCCGCCCTCTCGTTTCTCCCATCCTTGGTCTCTTTTACTTGATAGTATCCTTCGCTCTCGATTCCTCACATCCATCTCGGACCTCGTTCGTCGTCATCACTGGGCTCTCCCTCCCCCCCGCGCCAGGACGGTCCATGCTAGCTCGCCAGCTCATCTCGTCTCATCGTCACATTGAGGTAGTTGCTTTGCGCTTGCAACCCATTTTCTCGACAGCCGCGCCCTCAGCGACACGATCCCGCTCGCGAATGTCTCTTTGACCAGCATCTCTTATCCCATCGCCTCAATTGATCCCTCCCACCGACGACTGCTCCTCTCGCCCGCTGTGCGCCGTTCGGCGACATGTCGACCGCAAAGGAGTCCAACGAGCTCAAGCAGCAAGGAGCTCTCGAAGCCGCCGAAAACCCAAACAGCAACGTCACTGCCGACGACGCCCAGCAGCAGATTGTCGAATCCTCCACGAGGGCTGGCGCAACCGCCTTCACCTTTGACCCTGATGCTTCTCTCGAGCAGAAAAAGGCCCAGGCCAATGCCGTAAGCTTCTCCCGCCTTTGGTAACCTGCGCCAGTGTCGCATACTGACCCGTCTTGACGCCACGTAGGCCATCCCCGATGAGCTTCAGCAGAGCAGGCGCCCCAAGGGCGCTGCCGTCATCACCGATGTCGACGACGGCACCGGCCCTGTCGAAGACCTCCCCGAACCGAGCAAGGATGGTGTCCTCGACGTAGCTCGAGATGAGCACGGCAACCTTCTTGCCGACGGCGAAGACCCCGCCGCTGAGGATGCACCTTATTCACGCACCGGCTGGGCTCCTAGGTTTGGATGGCCTACAGACGAAATGCTCGAGCAGGAAAGCTTTCTCGACCACGAGACCTGGGTTGAGGGCAAGCTCCCAGACACGCTCTACGGCGGTATGTCGTCCTCATTTAGTCTTCACACGCGCAAAGCCTAAGCTAATGTCTGCTAGATTGGTACCACAATGCCGGTATCATGATCTTCGCCTGCATCTCGTCCTGGCTCGTTGCCGTACTCGGCGGTGGTCTGGCCTGGGTTATCCTGATATTGGCCGTTTGCTCCACCTATTACCGTACCTCTCTGCGTCGCGTCAGGCGCAACTTCCGCGATGACATCACCCGTGAGCAGGCCCTCAGGAAGCTGGAGAACGATAATGAGTCCTTGGAGTGGATCAACTCCTTCATGGTCAAGTTCTGGCCCATTTATCAGCCTGTCCTGGCTCAAACCATCATCAACTCTGTTGACCAGGTTCTGAGCTCGGCCACTCCCGCTTTCCTCGACAGCTTGAAGCTCAAGACGTTCACTCTGGGCACAAAGCCCCCGCGCATGGAGCATGTCAAGACCTACCCCAAGACCGAGGACGACATTGTCATGATGGACTGGAAATTCAGCTTCACCCCCAACGATACCGCCGACATGACTGCCCGCCAGGTCAAGAACAAGGTGAACCCCAAGGTCGTTCTCGAGATTCGCATCGGCAAGGCCATGATCAGCAAGGGCCTCGATGTTATTGTGGAAGACATGGCCTTCTCCGGCACCATGCGCCTCAAGATTAAGCTACAGATCCCATTCCCCCACATTGACCGAGTCGAGATGTGCTTCTTGGAGCGTCCCGTCATCGACTATGTCTGCAAACCTCTGGGTGGTGACAACTTTGGCTTCGACATCAACTTCATTCCCGGCCTCGAGGGCTTTATTCAGGAGCAGATTCACGGCAACCTGGCGCCCATGATGTATGCGCCCAACGTGTTCCCCATCGAGGTAGCAAAGATGCTGGCTGGATCTCCCGTCGACCAGGCCATTGGTGTTGTCGCCGTGACGATCCACGGTGCTCAAGGCCTCAAGAATAGTGACAAGATTGGCGGATCCATGGATCCATACGTATCTCTGAGCCTCAACAGGCGCCAGGAGCTCGCCCGAACCAAGACGATTCACGAAAATTCCAACCCCCGATGGAACGAGACCCACTACATCATCATCACGTCCTTCAACGACTCCCTCGATATGCTGGTGGTCGATCACAACGACTTCCGCAAGTCCAAGGAGCTTGGCGTGGCGTCCTTCTTGCTAGAGAATATCGAGGAGGTCAACGTCTTCGAGAATGAGCGTCTCGAGATTATCAATGATGGAAAGCCCCGCGGCCTCGTGACTTGCGACATTCGGTTCTTCCCTGTAATGGAGACAAAGGTCATTGATGGAGTTTCGGAGCCGCCGCCAGAGTCCAACCAGGGCATTCTCAGATTCACCGTTGAGCAGGCCAAGGATCTGGATGGTACCAAGAGTCTTGTCGGTCAGCTCAACCCTTATGCCGTCCTCTTCCTCAACGGCAAAGAAGTGCACCAGACCAAGAAGCTCAAGCGTACCAACAACCCCATCTGGGATAATGGTTCCAAGGAAATCCTCATCACCGACCGCAAAAAGGCCAAGCTCGGTCTCACCATCAAGGACGACCGTGACCTCGCCGCCGACCAAGTCTTGGGCAAGTATCAGATCAAGCTCGACGAAATCCTGGAGTGTATGGAACAGGGCAAGGAGTGGTACAACCTCGTGGGCGCCCATACCGGTCGTGTGAAGATGCTAGCCCAATGGAAGCCGGTGGCCATCTCGGGCGTTGCTAGCACTGGTGGCTACGTCACCCCTATTGGTGTGATGCGGTTCCATTTCAAAAAGGCCACCGATCTCCGAAACTTTGAGGCCTTTGGCAAGTCGGATCCCTACACTCGTGTTCTGCTCTCAGGTATCGAGAAGGCTCGTACGGTCACTTTCCGGAACGATCTCAACCCTGAATGGGACGAAGTCCTCTATGTTCCGATCCATTCCCCTCGCGATAGATTGAGTTTGGAGGTAATGGACACTGAAAAGGTTGGCAAGGACAGAAGTCTGGGATTGGTTGATGTCTCTGCCAGCGACTTCCTCGAAAAGGATGAAAACGGCGAGTACGTGGTTACTGAACGAAAGGAACTCCGCACCGAGGGCCTGCGCCTGCATGGCAAGGGTATTGCCAAGGGGTCGCTCACCTTTAGCACGTCCTTTTATCCTTGTCTCAACGTTGCGGACCCCGACGACGAGGAGAAGGAAGAGGCCGCGGAAGAGGCGAAAGACGGTGAATCGAACGGGTCTAGTGACAAGTCGGACAAGCTGTCGGAAGATGGCGGCAGTGTGGTCCGGAGGTCTGCAGAGGCCGGAAAGTTCAGTTCTAGCTTGGATAAGCCCAAGGATATTGAACCTCTCACCCCAACGACAGAGGGTCGACCCTCAACCACTGCCCGACCCTCCATGGACGAAAGAAAGGCGCCCCCCAAGCTCCGGCTCAGCCCCGAGGAGCTGCTCCGATACGACTGTGGCCTGCTCATCTTCAGGCTCTTGGAGGCAGACTTCCCGGAGAGCAACACGCTACTCGAGGTGTTTGTGGATGATATGGCATATCCCTCTTACATTTCTTCAACTGCTCACGGCAAGCACCACAAGTTTGAGGAGATTGGCGACTGTGTCATTCGCGAGCTGGACTTTTCACGCTTGACCATCAAAGCACGTAAGAAGGGTGACGACAAGGATGATATCCTGGCCTCCTTGTCTGGCAACACGCTGGAGACGCTCAAGCAGTGCTTGGTAAGTATACGGATCAATATGCGTTGACGAAGCTACTAACAGAACTTTGCAGAACAACCCGACCACGTTGAAGCTCAGGGGCGAGGATGGACGAATGGCCTCGGTCAAGGTCAGCCTGAAGTATGTTCCGCTCAAGATGCAGCTGGACCCCAGCGAGAGCATCAACAACATGGGCAGACTTCGTGTCGATGTACTGGACGCCGCAGATCTGCCATCGGCCGATCGCAACGGCAAGAGCGACCCGTACTGCAAGTTTGAGCTCAACGGCCTCGAGGTCTACAAGTCCAAGACTATCAAGAAGACGCTGCATCCTGTCTGGAACGAGTTCTTCGAGGTTGCCGTTCCCTCGAGAACAGCTGCCAACTTTAGAGTCTCAGTCTACGACTACGACTTTGCGGATAAGCCCGACTTCCTGGGCGCTGCGGACATCAACCTCGAGTCGCTTGACCCCTTCAAGCCGTCCGAGTCCAAGTACATGCTTGATGGCAAGTCGGGCACCGTCCGAATCCGACTCCTCTTCCGGCCAGACTACGTCGTGCGAACGCGGCAGGGAACCTCGACTTTTGCAGGAACCTTTGCGACCCCAGGCCGCATTGTCACTGGTGTAGCGGGCGCTCCAATCAAGGGTGGCGCTGCAGTGGCAGGAGTCGTGGGCCACGGTGTCGGCAGGGGAGCGAGTCTCCTCCGCCGTGGACTGTTTAACAGAAAGGAAAGCGGTGACATTGCAGAGGAGGCCCCCGAGACGGCGGAGAGGCCAACAACTGCAAATGGCGGTAGCACGTCAATGGGTGGTCTCAAGCGGACGCCCATCATTGTCGAAGAGCCGGACTCGCCAGCAGGACGCCCGGAAACCAGCAACGGCACCATCGGCCACCACCGAACCAAGAGTTCCGGACAGGCCTCGGTCCATAGCACGCTTCCTGGGGGTGCGTCTGGCGGAACAGCCCACTTCACAGTGGTGAGCGCAAGCGGGTTCCCGCCATCAACCGACCTGTACGTTTCCATTACACAAATCAGCCCCAAGGAGAAGACTGTGGGCAAGACAAAGCACCACAAGTCGTCGACGGGCGAGTGGGTCTTTGATGACTCGTTCAAGTTCCAGTGTACGCCAGATTCGCAGTTCAAGGTGGAAGCCAAGGGCGAGCACAAGTTCAGCAGCGATGATGACCTTGGCGAGCACATTTACTTTGTGGACGAGACTGGAATGGGCGCGCCCAAGGAGCTCAGCGTTGGCACCGGTGTCGTGGTGATCAAGAGCAACTTTCAGCCGGCGGAGCCCATTCTTCCTGACAGTCCCAAGGGGCAGCTCCGACGCAGCTTCATGAGCAAGCGAGAGAGCCGATCGAGAGAGCCGACGCCAAACCCCTAGTCGGGCGGTGTTTCCTTGTTTCGACTGCCATCTCGGATGTAGTCGAGAGTTTTGTCCTTTTTTTCCTTTTTTCCCTCCCTTTTTTTGGTCTCGCGAATTTCTGTTCTTTTTCCTATAATTGCCCCAAACCTGCAATCTTTTGCTATGGAAAGCTTTGGGATGAAGACTCGAGCGTATGGTGTTGATAACTCCAAAAGTCAGACTGGAAGTGGCGTGACGGAGGACAAGGAGGCGTAGGAGTGAGTGGTTGGCATGATGGAGTTTCCTTTGATCCCTTTGTTCGTTGAGCCAAGCCAGTCGCGGCTGTCTGTAATGAGATGATTACGATAACACTACCTAAAATATACAAACAACAAAGAGTGTCAAGGAACAAGTTGTGCTGGGACGAACAAATATGTAATAGCCGGGAGGAAATGTGTGCAACCAAGTTGCATTGCTTTCTATAGAGATTGATTGTATTGAAGCTGGCAGATTGATGTGGTGTTGGTGGTGGTGAGGTGAGCGTCGTGATATTGAGGCCTTGGATATCAGGCGGCAGGTGAGGCGTCAACAATGGCCGGAGCCCAGCTGCTCCAATCAGATTCCGGCATCCAAGGCAAGAGCAGGTACGTAAGTACATGGGCTTGAGCAGCTCTGTGACGCGCGAGATGGAAGCTGCCTGAGCTGTCCGTCCCTAGCCTTGACAACAACGACATCGCCATTCTCAACTTCATCCACATCCACACTCAACAACTCGACGACCCGCATCTTGACAGCTCGTCTCTCTGCCATCAACTAGCAGCTTCGCCAGGCCTCGTCGAATCCGCACCGGCGACAAAGCGACCGTTTTCGGCTTCCTTGGTCTACAACCGATCCCCTTGCTCCTTCAACACATACCAGAGATGGATTCCCTCGTGGCAAAGTACAGCCGGTCGGCGTACCAGGAGAAGGAGCTCTTTGAGGACCAGGATGAGCTGATGAACCCTACGGCCAACCTTTCCGTCAAGTTCGCCATGCCCCCAGTTGCACAGGTTCGTTGACACACAATACACGGGCAGGCGGCGCCTTGCTCGACGCCCCGCCTACTCTGCACGCAACGATCTAGACTCGACTGACCTCACGGATGTAGCCTTCTTCGTGGCTCCGCGCTGCTACCGACGACCGATCCAACCCCAACTGCCCCATCAAGATTGCACACGGAACCACGACGCTCGCCTTCCGCTTCCAGGGCGGCATCATTGTCGCCACCGACTCCCGAGCCACGGCAGGCAACTGGATCGCTTCGCAGACGGTCAAGAAGGTGATTGAGATCAACTCGGTGCTGCTGGGTACCATGGCCGGAGGTGCTGCCGATTGCCAGTACTGGCTCGCCTGGCTGGGCATGCAGTGCCGCCTCCACGAGCTGCGTCACAAGCGCCGCATCAGCGTTGCCGCCGCCAGCAAGATCCTCGCCAACCTCGTCTACAGCTACAAGGGCATGGGCCTCAGCATGGGCACCATGTGCGCGGGCGTCACCAAGGAGGAGGGCCCCGCTCTGTACTATGTCGACAGCGACGGCACCCGCCTAGCCGGCAACCTCTTCTGTGTGGGCTCCGGTCAGACGTTTGCCTACGGTGTGCTCGACGCCGAGTACAAGTACGATCTCTCGACCGAGGAGGCCCTCGAGCTGGGAAGACGCAGTATCCTGGCCGCCACCCACCGAGACGCCTACTCTGGTGGTTTCATCAACCTGTACCACGTCAAGGAAGAGGGCTGGGTCAAGCACGGCTTCAACGACACGAACCCCATCTTCTGGAAGACCAAGCTGGAGAAGGGCGAGTTCACCAACGTGACGAGCGAGCTGGTGTAAAGGGGGCGGTTTTGGTTGCGTTTGGGTTTAGAATCAGCTGAATGGGTTGGGCAAATACATGGGCTTTGACATGATATCGGACGAGACTGGCTGATCGGGCAGTACAGGTAGCCGTGGGGGAGCCTAGGAGGTGCCCAGCAATGACAAGATGGGCCGTGTAATTTGTACAACAAGGGGTTTCCCCCCCGAGATGGGCCATAGAAGCCAGCCCAACGCCTCGTGATCAAGTCTATATCGGTACACTAGTTTTACAAAAGGTGTATGTTGTGTGTGTCATGTGGGTATTACGATTATGTGAAACAACATCCATCGTTGCCTCGGTCGTCTCGGCACGCTCACTCCCTCTTCAACCAGCCGTCTACCCCGAGCACGCCCTGGCCGTGCTCCGGGTCCATGGGCCACTTGCCGATGCTGGTAATGGACAGGTCAGAGGTGTAGCCGGCGTCGTACATTTCCATGCCGGTCCAGGCAATCATGGCGGCGTTGTCGGTGCACAGCGCGACGGGGGGCGCGAGGACCTGGATGTGGGCGAAGCCGCGGGCGGCGAGGGTGCGGCGCAGGACGTGCATGAGGAAGCGGTTGCTGGCGACGCCGCCGGCGACGACGAGGGTGCGGGCGGCGGCGAGATGGGGCAGGTCCTCGAGGGCGAGGCACAGGCGGCCGGCGAGGTGCTGGAAGGCGGCGCGCATGGTGTGGGCGGCGAGGGCGCGGCGCTCGGGGGCGGCCATGTGCGGGCGGGCGGCGGCGAGCTCGTGGACGTGGGTGTAGAAGCTGCTAAAGGAGAAGGCGAGGCGGCGGCTCTGGCGGAAAGGTAGAGGGACGGACCAGTCGTGGCCGGTGGGATGGGGCTCCATCTCGGCGGCGCGGGAGGTGGCGGGCCGGAAGACGGCGGCGTAGGCGGCGGCAGCGGCAGCCGGGTCCGGGTCGGGAAAGGCAAAGGCCTCGAGGGTGCGGCCGTACATGACGTGGTCGCTGGCGGCGAGGACGTCGGCGGGCAGGATGGCGCGGGCGACTTGGTCGAGAAGGTTGCCGATGGCGATGTCGCCGGTAGTGGCGATGATGGAGTGGTCGGTGAGGGCTGTCGAGTGGACGAGCTGCGTGTGGCCGCCGGAGACGAGGAGCGAGAGGAAGGGAAACCCGGGGCCGCCGTCGGTCGTCTTGATCTCGCTTCTGTCGCCATTCGAGGTGTCGTCCGTCGTCTCGCCCATGCTCATGCCCAACGCCCTCGCCAGACGCGGCGTCAACGCATGCGCCTGCATGTGATGGACACCAACAAGAGGCACTCCCCACGCCACGGCGAGTCCCTTGGCCATGTCGAGGCCGATGCCGAGGTTGGAACGCATGCCGGGCCCGCGGGTGACGGCGACAAAGTCGGGCACTTGCTTTCGCACGCCGTCGGGAGTATAGCAGTAGCCACGCCCATGCCCTTGATCGCCGGCCGGCGCATCGGGCAGCGCGGCGAGTGCGCGGCGGACCAGGGGCGCCAGCGCCTCGCTGTGGCCGCGGACGGCGACGAGCGGGTGGATGCCGCCAAAGGCGCGGTTGTCGGACGAGATGCGCTCGTTGAAGAGGAGCCTCGTCGACTGCGGCGTGCGGCGCAGCACCGCGACGGCCGTGTCGTCGCACGACGTCTCAATAGCCAGTGTCACGAGCCGGCGCCGGGCGTCGAGGGGCCGGAGCGGGCGGCCGGAGTATCTAGTGCGCGGGAGGCATCGGAGCGGGAGGCATCGGAGCGGGAGGCATCGGGGCGGGAGGAGGGTCATGGACGGGCGAGGGGCCGGGGCGGAGGCGTGGACGTGGACGTGGAGGTGCGTGAGTTGGTGGTGATGGTCGTCGTTGTTGGTGTCATGATGAGAATAGGTAACTAAGTTAAGTACCTGCATGGTTTCAGGGTTGGGGGAAAAACTAGTCGTTCCCTGGTTAGTAAATGAGCTAGCGTATCCTTGGTTGATTGTTAGTGAGTGTTCCCCAATCCATGATTTGACGTCTTGGCTACTACACGTACGAGTAATAGTATAGCAAACGTCTTTGATTGAGGAGAAATGGAATATAAATTGAACTCGGTATACATACTCTGCCTTGTTTCCTCTCTTGGCTGACTGGGTCGACATTTCACTCACTTACAACAACATACTAGCATCCTCCCGTTCTCTCGCTCGGACCGCTCCGAGATGGTGTAAGTCTTCGTCTTCTCGTTCTCACCCAAGCCGTAACGGACTTGACTGACATATCTTTTGCACAATGGGCAAGCTGGTCGCTTTTCCAGCCACGTAACCAGGCAGAGATGGTCAAAGTTGTTGTGCCTGCAAGGTAGTGCTTCGCACGGCTCGACCAGATTGTCGAGGCAGATTACACAACATTCGCTCGCCCCGTCAGCTGCCTGTGAGGAGATTTGCTGGAGCGTAGTTTGTAGGACCTGTCGACGCAAGTCATCACCACAGGGATTCGTTTCCATGGCGCATGGCGAGTAACTGCGCGGTCAAGATGCGCTTCAGCTCAGATGGAATAGTCGAGCTTTATAGAATGTATCGAATATTGATCGTGTTTCAACAGAGGGGATGATACCGTTGACTCTGGATGTTATGAATGGTCGCTGCGAATGCGTGAAGAACTGTCAACAGGAACAAATGATGGCAGGAAGTTATAAATGCCTTGATGTGGAACAAAGCTGAATTCCTGAGGCCTGGAGGCGGAAGCCTGAGGCTGAAGAGCGAGTGACGGCAAAAGCAAGGCTGTTTGCTGCCTAAAATACTCGGCTCACGCATACCATCATTCTTCAAGGCAACACTTGTAGAACCAACAACACCTCCGCCTTCTGCAGCCATCAATCAGCATGGACAGTGTTTTTGGAGCTCGAGGTCATAGGCCTCGTGAACAAGGTTGCTTCCGAGCTACGCAATCATCTCGGGGTCAGCGACAAGGCTCTTGCGGAATTCATCATTGACCAGCGACTCGAGGCCAACACGTTTGAGAGCTTCAAAGAGAAGCTGGTCAAAATAGGCGGGGATACCTTTCCTCAAAGCTTGGTTGAAAGCATAGACCGCCTCGTTCGAATGGCACATCCGGCCATGAAGGCTAAGAGCACTATCAAGACTGACCAGCCCAAGAGTCGGCGTTCCCTCGAGGAGGAAGAGGAGGGCCCGCATCGCGATCACGGTCGGAACCCCAATCAGATTCGCGACAATGGACGAAAAGGACGGTCCAGGAGTGACTCGCCAGGCCATGAAACAAAAAGAAACAGATGAAATGACCGAGATGAGTACGGCACACAACGACGCCATCGATGCGACCATTACAAGATTGACGATAGCCACCAGGAGAGCAGCATTCAAGTGCGACGACCACCCCCGGAAACAGACGACGTCCCCATTCTACACAAGATTTATAATGGCCACGTTACAGGCGTCAGGGATATCGGTGCATTCGTGAACCTCCATCGTGTCAAAGGCAAAGTAGATGGACTTGTCCATATTTCAAGACTCTCGAGTGCACGGGTCAACCATTCGTCGGATTTGGTGGAGTGTGGGCAATCTGTCAAGGTCAAAGTAATCAGCAAAGATGGGTCGCGAATCGGGCTGTCGATGAAGGATGTCAATCAGGAAACGGGCCACGACTTTGCTCCCCAAGCGAGCTTCGGCTCTGGCGCCAACACGCAGGCTCTAGGCGGAAGCAAGAGTGGACCCCTTTATCCTGTCCGACACCAGAGGAAGAGAATGACCTCCCCTGAGAGGTGGGAAATCCGTCAACTCATTGCCTCTGGCGTTGCAAAAGCGTCGGATTATCCCGATCTGGACGATGATGTCAATATGGGAGATGATGGCGAGATGGGCTTGGAGGAAGATCTTGATATTGAGGTCAGGGACGATGAGCCGCCATTCCTTGCTGGCCAAACAAAACAATCTCTCGAGCTGTCACCCATCCGAGTTGTCAAGGCTCCTGATGGATCGTTGAACCGGGCTGCCATGGCTGGTACCACGCTGGTAAAAGAGAAAAAGGAATTACGGCAGCAGGAAGCCGGCGCTGAGGTTGCTACCAGCCAAACGGAAAGGACTGAGCTCTCCGCCGATTGGAACGACCCAATGGCGGATCCCAAGGATCGAATGTTCTCCAGCGATCTCGAGAATGCTGCCAGGGTTGTCAACGCCACACAGTTAACTGGTTTGCCCGAGTGGAAGCGCGCTTTCCAGCCAAGAGATCAATATTATGGAAAGAGGACGGACATGACAATCAGGCAGCAACAAGAGTCCCTACCGGTATTCGCCTTTCAGGCTCCGTTGATTGATGCTGTGCGGCAGCATGATTGGGTGCACTCAGCCTCGCCGTGTCGCTGCTCTATCACCGCATCTTCGAACCAGCGCCTTTGGGAAGCCGAAAAGTCATTCTCGCTACAAACATTGCCGAAACGTCCATTACAATCGATGGCATCTACTTTGTAATTGATCCAGGCTTTGTGAAGCAAAAGATATATGACCCGAAGCTAGGCATGGATTCCCTCGTCGTGACGCCCATCTCCCAAGCACAAGCCAACCAACGATCTGGTCGTGCTGGCAGGACTGGACCAGGTAAATGTTTCAGGCTATACACGGAAGCAGCATTTCAATCAGAGATGTTGCCATCGCCGATCCCCGATATACAACGCCAAAATGTATCTACAACGGTACTGATACTCAAGGCAATGGGTATTAATGATCTTTTACATTTCGACTTCATGGACCCCCCACCTATCAATACAATGTTATTGGCCCTCGAGGAGCTTTACGCACTAGGCACCCTCGACGACGAAGGACTTCTTACGCGTCTCGGTCGAAAAATGGCAGACTTCCCTATGGAGCCGTCTCTAGCCAAGGTGTTGATCACATCAGCCAAGCTCGGCTGTCCAGACGAGATTTTCTCCATTGTGGCCATGCTGAGCTTGGCCAATGTCTTCTACCGACCAAAGGAAAAACAATCCCAGGCTGACCAGAAAAAGGCCAAGTTCCACGACCCCAACGGTGATCATTTGACACTACTCAACGTATACAACTCCTGGAGAGATGATGGCTATTCGACTCCTTGGTGTTTCGAAAACTTTGTCCAGGCGCGGTCCATGAACAAGGCAAAAGAGGTACGAGAACAGCTTATCAAAACCATGGAGCGTCACAGCCACCCCGTCGTCTCCTGTCCCGGCGCAAAACAGAACAGGTGCGTCAAACCCTATGCGCCGGCTTCTTGCGCAATACTGCTCGGAGGGACCCCGAGGCTGGATCGGGAGGCTACAAGACCCTCGTCGAGGGGACTCCGGTCTGCATTCACCCGTCATCAGCACTTTTCGGGAAACAGGCCGAGTGGGTGGTCTATCATGAACTGGTGCTTACGACGCGCGAGTATACGCGCTGGACAACCAGCATTGAGCCAAAGTGGCGGGAGTCGACGGCAACATGTCGAGGCGACGGCAGCAAGAGCAGATACAGCCCTTGTACAACAAGTACGCTGGCGACAATGACTGGCGACTGTCGGCGCAACGCAAGGGAGGCAGGGGTGGAGGCGGCACCTGGGGGTAGATGCTGCGCCCAGGTTATCGGGCGAGAGGTGAGTTTGGAGTTGTGAATTGACCAAGTCGGGCTTGTGCTTTTTCTTGAGCAGTGACGGTAGTTGTGACGGGTTTCGTTCGTCTGCCACCCTGGTATTCAACTTTTCTTTGTTTCTAGTATGTAGCAATTCCTCAGACTGGAAACACGATACTCTCAGCATACTCTTCAGAATAGTGTGTCGTCTCTTGTTTCATTTCTTATCTTGTTCAAACGCTTTGCGTCTTCTATCAAAATCATTAAGCTTGCAATTCCAAGCCTTTAGGAAGCCTATGCATGCAATAACCAAGGCATATTCCAATACTTGACCTCGCAGACTGGGCCTTTTTTCACATCATCTCAAGAAACATCAATCACCCGTCCCCAACGCCTCTCATATGCAACCCCCAAAATCTCACGACTGGATAAAATTCACCCACTCGCACTTGCACCCGCCCGTGCCTCCGTCGTATCCCCCGTGCTTGGCGTCGCCCCGCGACCGCTTGTTGATCCAGGTCCCGGCGAAGCCAATGTCGTTGGACAGCAGCTTGGGCTTGGTCAGGTCCAGCCGCTGGCGCTCGTCCATCGGCCAGTCCCACACAAACTTCTTTGTCGGGTCGCCGCCGTGCGTATCCAGCGTCATCGTCACCGGGTACGGCATGGTGCCGGGCCGGATGAGCTGCTTGGACCCGCCGATGCCCTGCTGGCCCTCCGACGACAGCAGCGACGACGTGTTGGCGTCGAGCGTCCGCGTCCAGATCCGGACGAGTAGTCGAGTCTCGCCCCATGTCGTCAAAAAGTCGGCCTCGGTCTCGCGGCAGCCGCCGTCGTGGTCCAGGGGGACATCATCCTCCTTGGAGCCCTCGAGGACCGTTACCGATTTCAGGTAGATGGTCCTCTTGAAGTACGTGTAGAACCCATAGTGCTCCGTGTCCAGCCCGCGGTCGTACAGCCGGACAGGCTGGTGGACGGCCTTGGGAAGCAAGACAGCCGGCTTTGGTGTGCCATCCGTTTTCAGGTCGGGTGGCGGAAGGATGTTGGAGAGACTAAAGTTGGATCCCGCTGAGCCGTCTCTCTTTTCAAACTTGTTCGGCTCGCCATCCTCGATGGATTCGAGAAGGCTAATGTAAAAAGGCGTTGCTTCGCCGCCCTTTTCGTCGGCTTGAACGTCGTCGGTGGTGTTGCCGAGAAACCATATCTCTTCAAACGCGGGTGCGCTTGGCTCTGGTCTAAACTTGGGCTTCTGGCGTTTCTGAACCTGGCTCAAGCTTCTGCGAGGAACCGGTGTAGGGGGACTCCCGTTGGCAACGTCCCAAGAGTTTCGCGTATCATTGTCCCACTGGATTTGCATCACGACTGTTGGCTGGTCCGTGTTGTAGGGGGCTACAGATTCGTGCTGTTCCTTGGGTAGGGAGCAGCTCCACATTGTCGATGGCTCGGTGCAGCCACTTCGTGCGACGGTGTTGTCCGAGCCCACAACCGTGAGGACGCCTGTGGGCATCGGGGGGAAGTCGGTCAGGTTTACCCAGATGGAGGGAGCCTCTCCGGTATGACGAGGCCGAGTCAGCACAATGGGAAGCACGATGATGAGGATGAGGAGAGCGATGACGGCACACCAGATGCCCACGCAAACCCGACGTCTTTTGCGGCCCTCTCGCCCGGTGCGCCCAAAGCAGCCGCTCTGTGGGATACATCCTCGGCCTCTCCAGAAGCCGCCCACTCGGCGAGCCACCACCTCTTCCTTTTCGTTTCGACGCCGCTGTCGTTCTGATCGGCTCATGTCGCCCCTTGTATCGTGGGAATGCTCCTGGGGCAGGTAGGTCCCCACTGGACGTATTGGCAGGATGAAACGTGACGGCTGAGAACCTCCCCGAGGCGCCGGAGTGAGTGGAACGTCGGTCAATTGAGTGGCCCCTTGGGATGACATTGTTGCCGCGAGACCAGGGGAATTTTGAGCTGGAGAAGGCGAGCGCTTCAGGTGAAGAGGGTGGCCAGGGGGGAACACGGCTCTGAATCTCACTGGCTCAGACTCTTTTTCGCGCTTCTCTGTCGTGTAGGGAGGCGGATACTCAACCCGGCTCTCCACGTCAGTTCCAATTTCCCGCTTCTCCGAGATGGGCGAGTGCTCCTGAACAGGCAGAGGCCCAGAGGAATGGACCACAGCTGCAGTCACATGAGCATCTGACCGAGGTGCTGGAGTTCGGTTTGGAGTGGGAACCCGGATTATGGGCGTCTGGGAGGATGCCGGCGAGGGTTGAGGGGTGAGATAGTGCCTCTGGGCGACCTTGGGAGTAAGACTGTTCCACCACTCGTCTTTGGCTCCGTTGGGCGAGTCGAGCTTTTGCTTTCTGGACGAGAAGCTCTGTCTCTTGTCCAGAAAGGGCGTCACCACATGGTGGTCCCACCAGCCAATAGTTCTGGATACTGCGCTGTTGGGGGAGGGTGAGGCAGCCTTTGTCGCGGCTTGCTTCTGCGGGCTTGCAACACCGTCTTCCTCAAAGAGAGTGCAGGGAGTGCCTGAATCGTCTTGGTAGCTCGCAGACTTGGAGAGTTCGAGGCTAATCAGTCTTTGGTGGTGGGTTTTCTTGTAGGTGCTTGGTACTGCGGGCACAGGAGGGATCTCATTGTGACCCGGAGAATGGAGGTTTGGCGTCTGAGGATAGATACTGGAGGCGACGCGGATGGTGCTGAATGAGGAGACGGTGTCGGGTGTGTCTGGCGACCATACAGACTTTGGCTCGGTTGTGGAACGACTCGGGTTAGATGAGGGTTTCGGCGGATTCTGTGGGATCTGGAGAGAACCTCGGAGGTTGTGGGGAGTGACGGCAGTCAAAGTGGCCGTCTGAGGGCTGATGTCGCGTTTACTCATCTCATCTTCGGGGAGGGAGATGCCGATGACAATGGGACGATCTTCTGGGGACAGCTGCTGGAGAGGACTTGGGCCTGGGCTTGGCTTTTGAGGCGTGGCAACGACAGGACTCTGCAGCTTATTCTTCTTGATCCAGTTCCAGTTGCCCACCGATGCCGAGTTGGGCTCTCCCTCGAGCGCCCTCAGGGCGGCAGCATCGACAAACTTGACTGGCCGGCCGTCCGAGGTATAGAGTTGGTGAGAAGCGTGATTTTGATGACGAATGGTGCTCATGTCGGTGATGAGCTTGATGCCAAGCTTGGCGTTCTGGGCCTTTTGCCTGCGGCGGGACTTGAGCCGGTTGAGCTTGATGCCAGAGTTTCTCGACTGTCGCGCTGATGTCAATGTCGTCTTTGAGGCTCGAGCAGAAGCTGCTTGAGATGGCGGGACGGTGAGAATGACCTGCATGCCAGCATCGATGGGAGTGACGACATTGTCATCTTCCCAGTCCTCCCAGTCGTCGCGGTCTTTGTATCCAGGAGAGACCTCTTGGGAAGGGCTATAGGGAGGAGGGCTTTGGTGTGTTGAGATGTTCATTGTAGTAGAGTTTGAAAGGGATAAGGAGTGGTATTAACAGAGGTGAAACAGGCCAGCGTGCTTGTGTATGTCGGGGAGACGGGTTGATAAAGGAAAACAGAGGCAACAAGAAAGACGAGATATCTTATCTGCCGATCGGTGGCGAGACTGTGAAACTGAGCAAGTCAAGGAAGCGAAGGGCTGTCAAAGAGAGAGTGAGTGGTTCAAACAAAGACGAGTCAAGGCCTCGTGACTGTAAGTGACTGGATTGGACTGTGAGTGAATGGAAGCATAGGAAAAAGAGAGGAACCAAGGCCAACAAGGGAGCACTCGTGCAAACGACAGACGACAAAGAACTGGGTGGAATGAATAGAGGAAGGAGAAGAAAATGAACCATTGTCGTTGCTGGCAAAGAACAATGCTTCAGTCAGTCTGTTTGACAATAGGGCCATTCATTCACTCACATTCACGACTGTGGCCGGCCAACTTGCATGCAGCATGCGGCCTAGGGTCGGCCAGGGCGTTAAGCATCGTGATTGGCCCCGACACGACAGACTCACTTGATCATCTCTGCCAGATACGCCATCTCGATAATGGCCATAGGCTGCTGGCTCTCTTCGCAGATGAGCTGGCGCATCAAAAGGTATAGAATAGGCGCCGAGAGAGTGCGTTGCGGCGTCGTGATTGGCAGAAGCTATGCGCCGGAGCAAGGGGCCAACGTGATTGGACGGCTGCATGATGCAGAGAGCGCGGCTAGAGGCGGGGCTCTGATTGGTGGACCAGCAGATTGAGAGTCCATCTCGAGCCAGGGTTGACGGGGCCATTTATTACGTGCGATTCCGATCCGATTCTCATCTCGAGACTTGACTCTATTGTTTCGTGCTTGCTTTGTCCGGAACAATTGCCTTGGGCGTGGGATGCTGCAACTGCTGTAAATACCATGCAGTAGTAGATGGGGGTTGATATCAGCATCGATTCCGGCAGCTTACGTGCTCTCCTTCTCTCCCACTGGCAATGTTTCAGGTAGTCTCCACATGCTAGGTCTGGGCTTTGGAAGCCATCTGAATCGGAATTGTAACTGGGCTAAGTAGATATAATGCAGCTGGCATGTCACGATGAATCACTTGTAGACCATTCACTGAAAATAGAATGCCGATCGAGTGACGGAATCATCAATTGAGCCGCGCCATGGAGTAACGCGTTCTCACATAACTGTAACATTGGGGCCGCCGAGGCCACTGTTGCGCCAGCCATGACGACGCATGAACTACTAACATAAATAATGCACCAGACCAAGTTTAGAGGCTAGTAAGTGCGCTTGCTTGGCTTCTGCAGGAGAGGAGAAGGAAAAAAAGAAGCAAGTCTGCATGCACGTCATGTCGCTTTGCATCTTGTGGCGACGGCCAGAGACAGAGATGCAGACATGTATTCAGATTCAGAGAGAGCTGCTAACCACAGATTAAGATAGAGACAGAGCCCAGATTAAGACGGGAATCTTCCCACTGTAGTCTATAGGGTACCCTTATTTCCGCGGGCCATCTCCATCTCCATGTCCATGTCCATGTCCATGTCCATCCCCTGAAGACGTGCTTCCAGATGCTGTGCCCCTAACGGAAAATAAGATTGGGAAATGGAGAATTGCCAAGCTCGCCTTAACCCAAATCGGCAGCACACGTTGAGATTACGGCACCTTTTTGGGCCAGATGTGGCGGTACCTCGGCGGCTGCCCTCGTTGACAGCTGCCGCGAGGTACCTCGTACTGTCCTCGTAATGCCATGCCCCCCTCGCTGCGACTGGCCAGCTACCCGACTTGACATCTTCATCTTTCGTATCGGCAAGCATTCTTCTGCCAATTACCACGCGCACACGCCGGGCAATACGAGAAACCCCATTGCAAAGTGGTCGCATCCATCGCCATCGCCATCGCCATTCCCCCACTGCGCTGGCCTAGTCCGTGTCTTACATATCGCGCCTTGCCCATCGAACCCGCTGTCCAACGAGTCCAACGAGCCCTCGCACAACATACCACCACAACGCCCATCCACTACATTTTAACTTCAAGACAACGGCCGAGACACCAGGCGTACTCGGTCCACCTTCGCCCGCTCTCGCTTCGCTATCCGCATACCTGTCGCTATCCTTGCCCAGCTGCAATCCCAGCCATCATCCTCTGACGTCGCTTCGCCTCGCCTCGCCTCGCTTCCAGCCACGGCCCATCACCAGCGAGCGAGGTGACCAGCTCGGCCAGGTTGCCGTTGGTGCTCATCGCGAACCCTCTTGACCATTGCGCCTTTTGTCTCTGCGCGCCCACGCCTCCGACAGAGACGGTGCCGTTGGCTCGTTCCACCGCCGAGGTGAGCTTCAGTTGGCACAAGCTGCCTGTTGCATCCGACCACATCGCCCAAACTGGCTTCCCCCAGGCTTCCGGCCGGCTCCACGAGCTCCTTCAGCGACCGGCCGGCTCGCAATCACCATCGCCGCCGCTCCTCCTCGGCCACCGGCGCCGGCAGCACCCTAGCTGAGCAGCGCTCTGGCAACTCGCTGTCCATTGACCCTCGCGGGTCCAGTCTTCGGCCTGCCCTCTCTCCCGTAATAGGTATGTAATCAATGCCCCCCGGCCATACTTGCCGAAGCAGCACCATTGCACGACCACATCGACCTCTGTGCTCGTCTTACGCTGGCGCCTTGTTCCTGCATCATCTGCCCCAGTGCTCTGTCACGTATCCCTGTGCGTCCATGATAGCTAATGTCTGGGCTCGACTGTCTCTAGGTACTCCCGTGTACAACATGACACTCTCGCGAAGCCCTTCCCCCGTCCCTGGCGGCGGCTGGGCCAGCCCTGGCCTCAACATTAACAGTGGCAGAACGAGCCCCGCCAACGTGAGCCCCGGTCCCGGTTCTGGTCCTGTGTCATGGGAGTCGGCCAAGATGCGGCATCACGGTGTCGGCAGCTATCCCTCCTTCTCCACCCAGAACCAAGGCTTCTTTACGCGCCACATGCGCCGTATATCGAGCAACCTGCCCCGATTCAACGGCCAAGGCGGCGCCAACAATGCCGACAAGGACGACTTCAACTTTGGTCGCAAGGGTGGATGGGCTGAAAAGGTGCCGCTGGTCAGCAGGATACGCGCCATCTTTGGTCGCATGGGGAGAAAGCTCAAACTGAGGCTCCTCATCGCCTTTCTGCTCCTCTTCTGTCTCCTAATATTCTACAATACCCGTGAGTCTCGTACCGCTTCCAGTCTCTCAACAACAGAGCCTATACTAACGGTACTGGGCCAGCACTCCTATACCTTTGGCGCAGAGCGTCATTCGGTGGCGGCGGCAACAGGTTTGTCATAATCCTCGCTGCCAATGTAGGGGGAGGTGTTATGGAGTGGAAGGGTGCTCGCGAGTGGGCCATTGAGCGTGATAGTGTCCGCAACAAGCGCAACTACGCTGCGAGATGGGGTTACGACCTGGAAATCGTCGACATGAGCACCAAGAAGAAGTATGCGCACGAGTGGCGGGAGAGTTGGGAAAAGGTCGACTTCCTTCGGGCCACGTTGAAGAAGTACCCCAAGGCCGAATGGTGAGTTTCTTGCTTTGCTTTTCCCTGCTCTGATCCTGGCCAAGAAGAATGGAAAGCTGACATGGAGGAAAAGGGTCTGGTGGCTTGACCTCAACACGTTGGTCATGGAGCCTTCGTACTCGCTCCAAGATCATCTCTTCAACGAGCTGGGAAAACACGTACACCGCGACATCAACTACTTCAACCCCCGCAACATCTCGCACCCGTTCAAGGATCCCTGGCTGGATACCGATGCGTTGAGCCCTGTCGGCGATGGCAAGCCCAATTCGATCAACATGCTCCTGACGCAGGACTGCGCTGGCTTCAACCTGGGCACCTTTTTCGTTCGACGCAGTCCCTGGACCGAGCGTGTGCTGGACATGTGGTGGGATCCCGTGCTGTATGAGCAGAAGCACATGCAGTGGGCCCACAAGGAGCAGGATGCGTTTGAGCAAATGTACCAGACGCAGCCGTGGATACGACAGCACACGGCCTTTTTGCCGCAGCGAAAGATTAACAGCTTCCCGCCTGGTGCGTGCAGCGACGGGTCTGGCCAGAACCACACCCAGTACCACTACGACGAGCGCGACCGCGACTTCATGGTCAACATGGCAGGTTGCGAATGGGGACGAGACTGCTGGGGCGAGATGTACCACTACCGCCAGTTTAGCTACTGGCTCAACCGCAACCCATGGGAGCGTTTCAAGGAGGACTTTGTGGCTGTCATCTGGTTCAAACTGACTGGCCAGCAAGTCAAGCTCTGAGGGAAGCATCTCGACATGCTTTTGCATTGCTCTATTGGACAAGAGCCTGGCCACGGTCTGTCGACATACTGCCAAGGCTCGTCCGTTCCTCTTCTCTCTCCTTTTCCTTTCATTCTTCTTCCCCACTTTGTTCCTGTTTTTCTCCCTCTCTTTCTATTCTCTCTTCCTAATTTCATATCTGCGGCGCTGTGTGCTACGCGTTTGATACCGTGTTTTTTTTCCAGGATGCATTGTATACCTTGCTGCAGGGCTACTAGACATGGGGGATATACTATACTATGTGAAGGATCTGACTCGGACGAGACGACGACGGGGATGTTTACTCATGTGAGGAGTTTTTTGTCTTGCTTAGATGGGGGATGAACGAGGGGGGCCTTCAGGCTGGAAGGAGTAGGAGACTGGGCCCTAGGCCATGTGGGAATAGCTGCAGCCTCATGGCGCAGCGTACGTGCTAGAAAGAGGGGAAACGGAATACAATGACCATGTGAAGATGCAAGAACTGGGCCTGGGCCGTCTCGAGATGATGAATGGAATCAGCAGGGACCGCATGTGGGCTTGTTTTCGATCAGGGCGGGAGAGCGGATGAGTCAGTGGGCGAATGAGAGTCGAAGCTCGACATGTCAAGCGCTATCAAAGTGTTGCGAGTTGATTGACACACCCATCCTCGTGTGAAGCTTGGCACGTGCCCCTGAGTAATGTATTCCTTCGCTTCATCCAGTGTTCTATATATCAACTAGGGATGTTATTGTAGTTATGCATTGGCCGCATAGATGCAATGCAGGATCGACGACAACTGGAGAAAAGTGCCATGAATAAACCCATCCCGGCGAGCGATGGCTTGGCAGGACAGGATCTCGGCTTGGCATGGGGTTTTGCTGCAAAACTCCATGTGGTAGTTTAAGACTGCGGGTCATCCCATAGGCCCCCCGTTTCGGGCGTCGATCGCCGCTGATGGAATGAAACGGTGAAACGGGCGAGGTTCTAAAAGTATCGCGAGGTCTGAGCGTGGGGAGACAAAGGGGCACGATTGGGGTTTTGCCGTTTTGAGATTCTGGCGCGATGCTTTTTGGGTTGTTGGGTTATGATGGATTCAGACAAAGGATGGGCGGGCTACGAGATTACGGAAGACGGTTGGTTCGCGCAATGGACGAGATGCATTGACGAGCGGAGGATGCAATTCCTTGCTGCTGCTGCTGTTCACATCTGCAGTTGATAGGGAACGAACCTCGGCGGATGCTGGGCGGGGTGGCAAAGGCCTAGGTTCGGCGGGAGAGGCGACCTCGCGGAAACGGAGGCCGAGGCAGGATTGAAGAGGTCGGAGCGCGCGGGAGAGCCGCAGGGAGGATGCGGATGAGATGATGGGGAAGGGGGATTTGGCGGGTTAATCTACATCAGATATGGATGGACTCGAAGGATGGTGGTCTAGGTGAGCGTGGGGCAGGTCGGTGGTGCAATAGTTGAAGCAGCCATTATCTTGTTGGTGGGTGATGAAACAAGAGGATTCGTCTGGTCTGCTCTAGGTGTGAGTGAGTGTGAGTGAGCGTGAGTGAGCGTGGGTGAGTGTGGGCGAGTGTGGGTGAATGTGAATGTGAATGCAAACTGAGCTGGTGATGTCGCCTTTGCATCTGCTGGCCACGACGCGAAGGAGAAAAACCTCGGGAGAACAGAATCAACCGAAGCAGAGCGGAGAAGTAAAAAAGATGAAGCACATTCAAGTCCCCCCTCAAGCCCCCCTCTCGCTCTTTTCAACTCTCATCTGCCCTCCCGAGTCTCCCGCCTCGCACTTTGAACCTCCTCCGAAGCCTCTCGGAAGCCAAGCGCCCAGCAGTGGAAAGCGGAGGGTTGGTGTTTGGCCGTTGGCGCCCGCCGTCGCCGAATCAGGCAAGGGTACGTAGCCACACCGGGCCCTTGTGGCGCCTGTAAAACCCCCGTAGCCCCCCTGTACTAGACTGCTAGGCGTGTAGCCCCCTGTAAGCTGCCCGCTAAGCTCACTAGCGCTGCCGCATGACAGCCCTAGTCGCGGCGGGCGATTGGCTGTAGATGTACGTACCTGCGTTTGGCATCAACTGCGCTTTGGCTGCGATTCGCTCTTGCTTGCCAACAACAACATTGACGGGGCCAACGGCGTCGTTTCGTTTTTGGACAGGTTTTCTTTTTCCTGTTTTCAACTTATCAAAGAGATTCATTCATCTCTTCTCTTGGCTCTACTTGTCCGTCTCCATCGCTTCCAACGATATCCTCCGTCTCCTCACGCCCAGGCGTCGTCATGGACCCAGCAAATCACCCACAATCCAGCATGAGAGTCAGATCAAGGGGAAGCAGCACCTCCGCATCTCACGACGGGGAGGCGAATTTACCATGTCCAGATGCTTCTGCTGCTGCTGCTGCTGCTACTGCTGGCACTGGATGACAGGCCTTGGCCTCCTCCCACCGGCGCCTCCAGGGGCTGGTGTTGTATGAGCCAAGGGGCCCGGGGGCGTATTGCTTGCATATTGCTACCGTCTCATGATGAAGCCAAGCTTGACTGAGCACCATGGACCGTGGATCATGGACCGTGGACCGTGGACCGTGGACCGTGGGCCAGGGATCAGGGATCAAGAGGCAGCCATCGTGGCCCTACTTGACACTCAATCTATCCTCGCCGTCCATCGTCGTCTTGGTTGATCTGCTATAAGTTGCCCTTCTCGCCTCCTCCCCACAGACCCATCCCTCCCTCCACCCCCCTCAACCTCCAACTACCAACATCTTGTTACTTGTCTTGCTCCATTTGGAGACTTCGTCTGGCACGATCTCCCAGCTTCATTCCTTTGAACCCCGTTGCTATTGTCGCCATTCATTCTGGTCTATTCTTAGCCGTCGACTAGCCAGCTCGTTGATTGCTATTGTCCCCCCTTCTCGATACAGACCTCTCTTTGTCGTATCGCTCCGCTTTGACCTCGTTCACTCAGTCCTGATTGTATATATCATCCCAACCGTCGACTTCAGCAAGTTCTGAAGCCAACGATACACACTCTCTTTCTACAAGACAAGTCATATCATACCCCGTTGCAGCAACATGCGCTCGACCCTCGCTCTCGGCCTCACGGCCCTCCTGCAAGGAGTTGCTGTCACAGCCCAGTACAACCTCGACGCCACCTACGATATGAACAACTGGTTCAGCGAGTGGAACTTCTTCAACGAACCCGACCCAACCCACGGCTTTGTCGAGTACGTTGACGGCGACGCTGCCAACCGTGACGGCATGGCAGGCACCCGTGATAACGGTGTCTTCCTCGGAGTCGACCACAAGACACCCAACCCCCAGAACGGGCGTCGCTCCGTCCGCATGTTCTCCAAGCGTTCATTCACTCGCGGCCTCATCATCGCCGACATTGCTCACATGCCCGCCGCCACCTGCGGCTCTTGGCCTGCCTTTTGGGCCTTTGGCCCCAACTGGCCCAACCAAGGCGAGATCGACATCATCGAGGGCGTCAACAACCAGGTCGGCAACCACTTTGCCCTACACACGGGACCCGGCTGCAACATCGTCGCCGACGGCTTTCTCCAGGACACAAAAGTCAAGGGCACCGACTGCAACGCCGGCAACGCCAACACGGGCTGCGCCATGAACACGCCCCAGCACGAAAGCTACGGCGACGGCTTCAACGATGCCAAGGGTGCCATCTATGCTACCGAGTGGACCTCGGATGCCATCGCCGTCTGGTACTTCCCCCGCCACCGCATCCCTCAAGACATTACCGACGGTAAGCCCGACCCGGCCTCGTGGGGCATCCCCTCGGCCCGCTTCGCCGGCGGCCAGGGCTGCAACATCGACGATCACTTCAAGGAGCACAACCTCGTCTTCAATATTGCTCTCTGCGGTGACTGGGCCGGCTCCCCCGACGTCTGGAACAACAACCCCGAGTGCTCTGCCCTCGCCCCCACCTGTAAGGAGTACGTCGCCAACAACCCCGAGGCTTTTTCGGATGCCTTCTGGCAGATCAACTCGGTCAAGGTGTTTCAGAAGCAGGTCAACCAGCAGGGCAGCCCTCAGGACGGTCAGCAGGG